>JAWZYV010017478.1:0-33015 GCA_038373885.1 Cheiracanthium punctorium | reverse complement strand
CATTTACATTATTTGCATTAGCAGCGTTGTTAAACATGTAATAATCAAAGTTGTTTATTAATATTTCATTTATACGTCGTTTTAGATTGCATCACAAAGACATGTCTTTGCAGCATGTTCTAATGTTTTTGCAGCATCCGGCCAAGGGATTGCTTCGGGTTTCCCCCCCCCCCCTTTCACAAAGCCCGCACGTGCATGGCTACGTAAAAAGGGACCATATCTAAGGTTCAGGTCTGAAATTCTTCTAGATTTCGGTACCGTGCGGAGGCAATCAATCATTTTAATGGTTCTTCCTGCGTTGCATTGTATTCTCCCCTTTAGGTTTACTAGGATGCTGTGTGAGGGAACACCGTGGGCAAATGATGAAGGCGTGGAAAGTCAGTTATTTATTGCTATCCCGGTCATAAAAAACTCCCAACCCGGTCATAAAAATCGCCCGTAACTAATTGTTTGACAGACGAATTGGTACGTGATTGGCGGCCATTAGGTTCAGGTCTGAAATTCTTCTAGATTTCGGTACCGTACGGAGGCAATCAATCATTTTAATGGTTCTTCTTCCCTTGCATTGTATTCTCCCCTTTAGGTTTACTGGGATGCTGTGTGAGGGAACACCTAAAAGGTTACCACGATGTCCGTCCCAGAGAATGATTTCTGTGGTCAGTCGTTTCAACCCAAACCCCCTGCTGTTTTATCACGCGTCTGAATAGCAAAGTTTCTTTTGATCTTTGAGGAAAAGACCGACAATACTCCGAACATGCACCGAGCAGATGCCAATAAATCTCTCACCCACAGATGCCAATAAATCTGCTTCAGGCAACTGGGGGAAAGATGTTTACAACAAAAGATCTGTTGACTCTGTCAGATAATTGTTCAGGGAATCGGACAGGGGACATAAATAATATCACTTCATCCCCTTTCATTCATGCTGTTGATTTTGAGAAATACAATTTTTTGTAAAAAATTCGAGTAGCTGTGTTTTGTTTTAATTTCAAAGCAATAAAGCTCCAAGACTTTATTTTATGTCTTTTCACTTAAATTCTGCCTTGTTCTTTGTGAATGGTGTTGAAAATGTTAAACCACATATGGTCAACCTCTGGCCCGCTGGCCGGATGTGGCCCGCCCTGATCCTTTTGATTCGACCAACGGAACAAATCAAAACCTCATATGAAACACATGTAAATCATTCAAAATTCCATGTAAATCTTTTCGAATGTTGCCCGCATCCGGTATTAAATGATATTATTGATCAAGAAAAAACATAATTTCTTTTGAAAAAAAAAAAAAGCTACATTGCAGCTATTTTTGAAAAACTAGACTTTCCTTTATTGTTTCCTTATAACAATAAAGAGTGGTAAATTATGAGAGAAAAGAAATATTTCTTTAATCATTTTAGGAGCACAGTATCTTCACACTATATTCCTTGATTAGAAAACATGAATATGATAGATTAACAGGAAACATTTTTTTCATATCCATACTCTCCCAAACCAAAATAAATAATAAATAAACTTTTCAAATTTTCAATACATGTTTCCTACAAAAATAAAAACTGTTCCTTTAATTGAGTGGCGGACCGAGCAGAACAGGCGCCCTGGGCAAGATACCTTTCTGGTGCCCCCTCCATCCTTATTTTGTCTTTGTCTCAGAGACGGTTTGGCACCCCTCTGCTAGCAGCACCCGGGGCAGGAGCCCCGGCTTGCCCAACCCCACCCATAGATCCGGCACTGCTTTGGTAGTGGTTCACATTCGCCCAATTTTTAAACTGGATGCTTGACTGTTAAATTACAGATTGATTAAATCGATTATTCAAGATTCAAGCATCCATTAAAATTTCTTTTTATTTTATTATTTGTAAATCTCAATAATTAAGAGCTGTTTAGATTTTAAAAGTAGCAGTAATAATAACAAAATATCAAAGAAAATCACTAAAGTGAAAAATGCATTAATGACGGGCAAATAAGTTTCAAGAGTGTTCATCAGTGAGCCCGTAGAAGATGAGCGCTAATGTTAAACCTATGACAAGGTTACAGCCAAATATTTTATTCGCATTTTCAGATTGTTTTATTATTCTTTTTGCATTGAATACATTCCACCCTGACGCATGTCACGTCAAAAGAAAATTAATTTTTCTGATAAATTCAATAATTAACCGGGATAAAAAATTTCACATCTACGAAATCAGAGGTAGTTCTTCATAAAATCTTTTATATTTTACGAAGTTCTCTAAATATCAGAATTTGGTTTTTGAGATGACAAAGAGGGAAGGTCAGACTTTTCAATCAATTCTCTTCCTCAGTTTTACCTATAAAATGTAATTTGACCTGTTATGTAAGGTATATAGGTGTCCGGTTTCTGAAGTAGGTGGTACTTAAAGTACCTCCTTCTTCAGAAACCAGACAACAAAAGGTGTTGCGATACGATTTCTTTTCTAACTAAGGTGGCCTCTTAAAATGTGCTTACACGTAGTTCACAATATGTGCTGACCTTAAAAAAATCATTATGTACCTAAAATTTGTAATAAAAGTGTAAATCATGTTTAAGGAATAAATAATATCACAGTTAACATAATTTTCTCTTATATTCCACATCTATAGTAATATTCGCAGTATTGAGATTCTCATATTTCGCATAATCAAACGCAAAATCGAAGCTTTCTACTGCTTTTTGCAGTGAAGAGTTCCACTGTGCTAACATTTAATGCCACGACGATTGCTAGTGAAATGCAGCAGTTTGACTGTACTTTCTGTAAATAGACTCCTTAGAAAGTCCTCCGACCAAGGCAGATAGCCCAAGTATAGCGATGCCCTTACCAAACAAACAAAATAGACTCAGTAGCACTTATATAAAATGATTATTTTCGCGAAGAACTTTATTTTGAGAAGCTACGTTTTTCATATGACATTTTATAAGAAATGCCACGTTTCTCTTTTTAGTGTTGCATCTATGAAGATGTCATTTTCGTGCCTTGCAACGGCAAAGTCAATTAAACAAGCATATTAATGGAATAGAATTTGAGGATAAAAAGTTAAATGATTAACATCTTTTAAAATTATTACCCCCCAAAATGCCCCCCCCCCTCAAGCCTTTGAATTATTTTGGCATTAAAATAATCCAAATTATACCAGATATTCAGATAAATATGCAAAGTTCATATCAGATAAATATATATGCAGGACGCGCGCGACTCCCAGTAACACGAGCGCGCGCAGGGCCTGTCAGGCTCTGTGTTTATTTTTACTGTAGATTTTTAATTCTAAGGTTGATACTAACTTTATTTTACGATTTAGTATTCAATTTTTATTCAAAATTTTGTTTTATGCTTAGATAAAATAAAAGCATTTTTCAGAAAAAAAAAAAGAAAGAAATTAAATAAACATCACAAATATATATACAGTAAAACCCGTTTAAGAAGTTCCTGCTTAAGAAATTTCTTACTTAAAAAGTTGATATTTTTGGTTTCAAATTTTTTTATTACTAGGGGCCAAGGCCCCCAGACTCGCTACGCCCGCTTTTCATATGAGGCATTCGGCCCCTAATCGGGCTTATTCGTAAAAAAGACATAATTTCAACAGAGAAAACCCGAAGATTGGATCAGATAGAATGTTACTGAGCTAAGCTACACATTGCTTAGTTCTTGCATCTTCATTGGTACATAAAAATTTAAACTTCACACTACAGTAGACCCCCTACCCCTCATAACACGGAAGATATTTTGTTTTGGGAATCCGTTTTGTACGGGTCCTGAGCTGTACTCCACCTGGAGTGCGGATTCCGCTTATAATCGCTGGAAAAATTATTTGTACTCCTCAGAAACACAATGATATTTAATGTTGCCATTCAAAGGTTATAATAATTAGGAGCTAAAGCGTAATAAAATAAGAACATATGTTTCAGCTGTATTTTTAATAATGTAAAACCTATTGAACACCTTGCGAATTTGCCACCCATGGCGATTTTTCATTATTTGGCGACTTGCGTACATGTAAAGTTAATAAAAGCTACGGAACAGATAGAATAGCCTGCCACCAATGGCGACTTTTCATTATTTGGTGATTTACACATACTCACAACCTATATTTACTGTTCATTTAAGGTTACCGGAAAACCGTTATCCATACTTTCATTTACATAATCGTTTGCAGATTGGCGTACTTAACACCACGAATTATACCATCTCGTCGCGCTAGCAAATATCCAAAGTGTACTATAACTGCTATAATGGCATAGTTAACGCCAAATATTTCTACTGGTAGCAAATAATCCAGCTGGACGAGAACCGGCTTTAAAATAATCTGCATTTTAATTATTTTTCATTTTCAAGATATTGGTTATCCTGTTTTGGAAAAACGAATAATCGCTCATTATAAACTCCTGTTGTCTAAGCGAACTTACTATTTGAAAATTGTCAACTTTGTGTAACACATTTTGAGTTACTTATTTCATATAGTTTTTATTTTGGCGTAAAATGGGCTTAATTCTAACTCATGTTTGTAAATTACACGCGATTCTAGATACTTGGAAACGCTTTGTTGCAAAGGAATGGATGATTTTATGCCAAATCTGGCAACCATTGTGTTTATTTTTTTAGTTTTTTATTAATATCTTCTAAAATAATTCGATTTTCGAAATTTAACTTAGCTCATCAGGTTCCTCGGAATTTTTCGAATCTGTGGGCACCTTAGTTGAAACTTAAATCCCCGCGGTTTAGGAGGAAATAGGCCAACAAGTTTTGACAGCGCCAGCGGCCTTTACTTTTTTTTAGAATAGAGAGATACCCAAATTAAATTTCATGCTGTTCTGGAAACTCGCGGAATCTTTTCGCAACCGAAAGATTTCGTTTTGTGTACACAGCTATTCTCATGTCCATGCAAACGATTTATTTGTGAAAAAAAATATGATAATAAACTGTGTAATCTGGAAAATCTCTTTTAAACGAATTTGAATCCCAATTGTATGACGTCATATTCACTGGAAAAGGGTAATTTTGTCACGCAAATGATTTACTTTTTTGACTCTCGGAAATAAAATGGTGCTGAAAATAGCGAAAAATCGCTTAAAAAGGAGGGAACGGGTAGATTTTCAGATTTTTAAAGAAGCGCAGATTGTTTTCTATATTTTTATACATGATCATGAAAATTTTCAAGCGGATCGTGCAAACGGTGAAGAAGTTATTAGGCTTTTTGTGTCAACTTTGTAAATTTCACGCGATTCTAGATACTTGGAAACGCTTTGTTGCAAAGGAATGAATGATTTTATGCCAAATCTGGCAACCATTCGGTTTATTTTTTCAGTTTTTTATTAATATCTTCTAAAATAATTCGATTTTCGAAATTTAAATCAGCTTAGCAGGTTCCTCGGAATTTTTCGAATTGTGGGTACCTTAGTCGAAACTCAAATCCCTGCGGTTTAGGAGGAGATAGGTCCAGAAGCTTTGACAGCGCCAGCGGCCTTTACTTTTTTTTAGAATAGAGAGATTCCTACAATGACAAAATAATCAGTTTAAAAAGGTTCGTTCCAAATATTTCCCCGTTTAAAAAGTTTTCTTTAACTTATTTCAGAACGTGTTTACAAGCACCTTTTATTTATTTATTTTTCTTCTCTCTTTCTTGCTTTGCTGTTTGTAAAATTCAATGTTTATGGCAGAAAAAAATTGTATCGCTTACAGTGGATGAAATGTTTGAAGTTAGAGAAGGTGAAGAAATGAGTAAAACTGAGGAAAAGGCTGTGTAACTTCTTACTTTTTCGGATGCTGTAAAAGGACTAGAAACTTTTGAGTCGCGTTATTAAAAGGGTTGAAGATGTGCTTAAAGAAGTTTTTCAAACGTAAGATTACTGGATTGTTATCTATTAAATAATCAACTGAAAAAAAAAAATGAAGGATTTTTTTTCCCTGCAAAATCTATTCCAGTGATGCTTACGTACCTAATTATATTGCTTCAATATATTAACTAATTTTTTAAGTATAAAACAATTTAAATTTTGAAGTAAATCTAAATTTATATTATTTATGCAATATTTTAATAATGCCAAAAAACTTTCCTGAATATTTATGCTGAATTTTGTTTTTCAAAAACTTAATTTCGTTTAAGAAGTTTTTGCGTTTCATCCCCTTCGAAAACTTCTTAAGCGGGTTTTATAAATCTGAGATAAAAATAAATAAAATAAAGCTAGTACAGTTCATCAAACACTTATGAAAGACACTTCAACCAAATTTTAGCAACAAAAACTGAATGAGAATGAAGCAATTTTAGATTATTATTACTTAGCATACTTAATTACTTTCTTAATTAACTAAACGCTGAGATTAACTTTGATGGAGCGTTTTTCATAATAAAGCAAAACTGTAGCAATATATGCAAGATTTTAGATAGAATATTGAAGTTTTTTTACGGCTTATCATTGCTTAGATATAAAGCGACAAGGAATGCAAAATGAAATAGAAAGTCTTTTCGTGTGCTCGCTCTGCCCCGAATTGCTGGGAAATACACGTCCACACTGAGCACTTAAATGTGTTTGATCTTGGTGAAAAAGCCGACGCTCGCGACGAATGCAGCCCCTTGTGCCCGAAGCGATGGTAGGGGAAATGACAATAGGGTCGGGCTATTGTATTATTGCTCGCCTTTCGTGTGGCTCACCAGTGTATACTTACCCTAACGTAGAAAGTTAAGTGCTTAGGTGGAAAGGTAAGTGTATGTTCATGGCCACTTGCCTTTCTGCGCTACAAAGACGCAGGGATGAAAATTTTTCTTCTGTGTCCCCACTGTGCGGGGTGGGGGTGGAGGGTAGCGGAACATATTCATTCGGGAAATTTTTATCCAAAAAATTTTTATATTCTAAAGAAACTTCGTGAACGAATCTCCAAAGATTGCTAGAAAACAGATGCAGCCGTGAGACGGTATCGTTCAGACTTAGGACGGACTTATCGAACTGCCCACGTACATACAAGGTGTCCCATAAACACTGACATGTTCTTTTATTTCTTAAATATTGATCTTAGACATTAGGGTGGTCCAAAAATACTCTTACAAATGTTTACAAATCCAAAGTGACTGAAAGTGTGTGGTATATAACATTTAAGAAATACTCAGTTCACCCAGAAGATGTTGAAAGATGTCTTAAACTCGGTACAGAATCCCCAAGAAATGTTTGTGTAGCTGAATCTCAGGTTTTATATGAATCCCCCTGATGTCAAAATAAATCATGTCTAACTACACCCATGAATCGTATTTCAGCGCAGAGTTGGGCAAAATACACCAAAAATGTATTTTCGATACAAAATATATTGATTCAAACATTAAAATACAAAATACAAAATAATTCTTGAATTTAAAAAATGCAAAATACAAAATACATGTTTTTTTCAAAATACATACTCACTAAAAAGACTGTGCACTTACAGTGTACGGATGTGTGTAATGGAAAGCACACTGTATGTGCACTCTCATTTCCTGTACATAATTGTACGCTCAGTTTGTGCATTCCGGATGAACAATTGATTGTGTACTTAATCTACATAATGAGTGTGCGGTAAGGATACTAGTAGTAGATAAACGAGAGTTCTGCTCATGCGCAGCCATGTTAATCGTGCGCAGCTATACAAGTGCGTTCCCTGGGTCGAGAGAGAGAGGGGGGCGTGGTCGGAGCGGATGCTAAGACCGGAAGTTCGAAGGGTTGATAAGAATTTTTTTTCCTTTTTTTCAAATAAGGGGACTTGTAATTTTTTCAGACTTTAACAATTTTCTCAAATAAGAGGACTTGGGAAAAATTTTCAGATTGCGATGCATTCTCTCATGAAAAATAAGGGACTTTAACATTTAGTATCAAAATAAGAGACTTTGACATAATTTTAAATAAGCTATATGAATTAAACCTGAAATAAAAAATATTATTATAAAATGAGGACCCACCAGCCGCGCGGTAGAACTCGTCTACCGCCACATTTCAAATAAAAATTCTTACTGTGCCTTTCCCCATCACGCTAGCCTCGCATGAATGGAGACAGGGCGTAGCACAGAGGATGCGTTGTTGTTTTTGTTTCTTTAAATAATAATTAACTATGTGGAGCAAAGAAATGAACAACATCCCCAGGAGGCCTACAAACAAAAGAAATCTCCACACAGTATACCACTGTTATTCACTTGTTAAAATGGATATATATTTTTTTATCTTTTTTTTTTTTTTTTTTTTTTTTTTACAAACACTCATAATGGCCATGAGCGAGTGTATGCACTCCATCCTCTAAAACATATCGCTTATCATCAAAAGCGCTTAGAGCTACCTTATTCTGACAAATACTGAATAGTTTGTGCTTCTCACTTTGGATTCGATAATTAAGTTCTTTTGTGCCGTCTAAAGATTGTAAGCATCTATAATATTGCTCATGTGTTAGGCGTTTGCGTATGACATGACGTGCAACCCCCTTTGCAGTCTTTTTTTTCACAGTCTTCAGTTAAGATGGAGTACATCTTTGCTCTTAACCCCACAAATTCAAGGATAGGTTTCCCATTCAACTCATCCTTGAAACATCCAATCTTCTTTTTGTTGATGCTGCTATAGAGAGGATGATCTTGGGGATAATCTCAAGTATCATAGATGTGGGCATATTGCTGCATATCTTGATAAACATCCTCCGTGAAAATTTCATAAGTGAGAGAGTCAGTATCCGTGAAGAGCAGATTCGCGTTACCCCCGTATTGCTTTTTTATGACATTATAGTGGAAATCATACATTATTAATTTGCTGAGTTCTAAGATGCAGAACCCAGCATAGATGGGACGATTTAATTTTAACGTTTTCTTGATGCGTTTCACTGCCACCAGATCTTCGTTAAATATTGTGAAACCTTGGAACGTTGGACAAGCTACTCGTTTTTCGGCAATTTTTTTGTTGTTCACCAATTCCAGATTTATTCTATTTCTTACGTTCTCCATGGTCTTGCCGTATACCGAATTGTTCATGAGTTTGAAAAAATCTTTTTCAAACGTTGAAGTGGCGTGCTTTCTTTTTTCAGTATTGAACTCTATATACTTCTTTAACCATGGAGACTGATCAAACTGCAACACTTTATGAATTTTAGTAATTTTTAAGCCTAGTTGAGTATACAGTTGCAAATTTCTATAATGTGTAATGTAATTTTTTTTGTCTTTTAAATTTGGAATTAATTTGGTTGAATTAGTATATGCCATATCTTTTATCATGAATATTGATAACATTGAAAGATCCTTAAGGGTGACAGTTAATTTCTCGGGAGCTAGGGGGTAGTCATTATGTGCATCATGCAGTTCTTGGGGGTACTCCAAGTCCACTTCTAGTATGCAGCCTTGCGGTCCGTCTGCAGGCATCGATAAAATAGCTTCAATATCAATGTCTTCAGGTGATACCCACTTAAAATTACCATGTGGTAAGCTCTGCACCATACTTGCCCCGTATAAATTGTTACAGTCGAGGTACATGATGTAAGAACTGGGCTTTGAAGGGTCATAACCTTCTAAATATTTGTTATTGGCCTGCGCCCAGCGTTTGGTGATGGTGGATATACCTCCTCGAATGCCCCTCTCGATAAACAGATGCATGTCTATGTCCGTGAATAACTCTAGGGGTCGGTCTAACATTTTAAGGGAAGCTTGCCATGCAAGCCCCGGAGCGGTCATGAGATGTGCAGCATCCAAGTCGTAATATTGTTTGCACAGCTTCCTAAAGTTTTGGAACACATCCGCCAACTGAAGGACATCACTTTGCACATACAAGTCGTGGTACTATCCCAGATTTTGGATGTTGAAAGCTTGCCAAACAGTTTGTGCATGTGCGTACTCTTCATCAGAAATAGACTCCTGTGTCAAACTACTAAAAAATGCTTCTTCAGGAGGTAGGCAGGTCTCATCGAATTTCTCAAAACAGGACATGTACTCATAGGGGTAGACACCTTTTCTTAGCAGCAAATCTATATGTTGCGATATATTTTCCTTTAGAAGGGTGAACATATCCTTGGGTAAATTGGAAACTAGCTTCTCTAAGGAGGTTGACATAAATTGGAAGCTATCTATGAATTGCAGGGAGACTTTGATATTTTTATACTTTTTGGACAAGGAGAAGGAAATATATTTTTCTATGTTAGTTGGAATGACATCGATTTGGTGATCTTTAAATTTTCCTAGTCCTTGCATTATTATATGGCTGTCATAGTTCTTGCTATTATGCATGACCACGGGGATCTTCTTCTGTAGACGGTACTTTAAATTGCATTTATTATGCAAAGTCCCTCTGTAACGACTGGTAAGATGATCATGATCCCTTACACGATCATTACCTAACGACTTCTTACATAAAAAGCAGTTCACCGTCTTCTGAAAAGCCTGCTCATCTTGCGGGGACATCTGGATGGGAACGTTTGCTGTTAATTTAGCAGACAGTTCATCTTTTTCCTTAATCAAATTTGATAAAAAATGATCCACTGCATTGGGTCCTCTATAATATTGAATGGGCTTGTACGATTTACCATCTGGCCCTACAATGATATAAGCATATCCACATGCCATGTGCTGACTCTGCTTGTGGGTGAAGGACTGCCGAGGGTTCGGTTCTGCCGCGCTGATCGGGATAATTAAAGACTCAAAGTCGGCGTATATGATATAGGGAAGAGGATGTTGATAGTGTTGTTTCTTAAAATATAACAAACTATCTTCTTCTGTGGGCATGTAAATTTTTTGTATTGCATGTTCCTTACAATACGGTATGTGTTCTTTTAAACTCCTCTCTTCCATAAATCGATGCATGCATCGATAACAGTAATAAGTTTGACCATTATGATGTGTAAGATCTCCCAGCAGTCTTGAAAAACTTCTAATTAGACAATAATGTTGGGTTTCTTCATTGGCAATGAGTAATAAATTAATGCAGTCTTCATCCTCTCGGTTTGAAATATATAGAGGGAAGACTTCCTTTTCATATCCAAACACATTAATTCTTAAGTTGTTCAGTTTTTCTATGAGAGGTATTTTTGATATGGGTACCGGAAACTGTATATTTCCCATCTTAATTTCCTCTTCGAAGGCTTCATAATGATGCATTCGTTCAGGATTTAGTGATCGATCGATATGCATCATATGAGCAAGTAAACACCATACCAAACACTTTTGATCATCGTTTTTGATATTAACTATTGCCTTCTTAGCTGCAAGTTGAGGGGGGAGGGGGATGTAACTGCTCGCCGCTAAAGGATGGTAGACTGCACAACAAAGTTCTAATTTTAAAATTTTGTGCAATACCCAACCGGAACCTCTCTGTGTGAACTCATCAAAAGACTTCTCGATTTTTTCTTGGGCCTCTTTAATATGCTTTTCGATGGTAAAGGGTGCAAGCTCAATTAGACTTTTGCACCGGAAGTGGCAAGTGATTATATCTTCCTCAACCTCTTGGCTTATGCGCGACATCTGAACTTTTAATACCGCGTACCACTTCAAGGCGTTCTCTTCTAGTTCCTCTTGCAAATACTGATGTATTTTTGGAGACGCTTCCTCGAAAAACAATTTTAAATCCGCTTCGTTTTCTTCACTAGGCTCTATCTCGTGGGATGAAAAAACATCCAAAATTTTTTGTTTCTTCGCCCGCTTTGAATTGGAAGTGGATGGACCTGCCTTGCGTTTTTTATGGCTTACGCGGATATGCTCCTGGAGTTAACTTTTTAGCGAAAATTGGAGGGGAGACTCGCTACACCTAAATCCTCTAGAGTGTATTTGAAAATGCCGATTTAAATCATATTGCCTGGCAAAGCTTTTCTGGCAAACTTCACAAGTAAAGGGTTTAATCCCAGCATAAATCTTCATATGTTGAGTTAAATTTTTCTTCAGAGTGAAGGATTTTCCACACTGGTCGCAGATCTATAAAAGATCCAAAAAATGCGACTTTAGAATACTTATTTAAACCCACATACAACGAACCTACTATAAAAATACCCTAACCTATGTATTAATTGTACCCTAGTAAATAAATACAAGTAACCTATTTCGTACCTTAGACTTACCATACTTTTTAACATAAAATACACAATAAAAAAACAATCATACCTTAGAATATATTCAATAAAAACCCAATCCTATCAACACCAAACATTTTTTAAACCATGATATGCATTTTTAAAAGTAATCAACTTAGAAAAAACACATTTTTAAATAAATAAACAAAGCGTATCAACGCTAAATTTTTTAAAACCATAAACACATTTTTTAAAAGTAGAAAAAATATATCAACCCATTTTTAAATAAATAAACACAGCGTATCAAGCTAAATTTTTTAAAACCATAAACACATTTTTTAAAAGTAGAAAAAATATATCAACCCATTTTTAAATAAATAAACACAGCGTATAAACGCTAAATTTTTTAAAACCATAAACACATTTTTTAAAAGTGGAAAAAATATATCAATCCATTTTTAAAATAAATAAACACACCAAAATTTTTTTAAACCATAAACACATTTTTTAAAAGTAGAAAAAATATATCAACCCATTTTTAAATAAATAAACACAGCGTATCAACGCTAAATTTTTTAAAACCATAAACACATTTTTTAAAAGTAGAAAAAATATATCAACCCATTTTTAAATAAATAAACACAGCGTATCAACGCTAAATTTTTTAAAACCATAAACACATTTTTTTAAAGTAGAAAAAATATATCAATCCATTTTCAAAATAAATAAACACACCACAATTTTTTAAAACCATGATATGCATTTTTTAAAAGTAGAAAAAATATATCAATCCATTTTTAAATAAATAAACACACCAAAATTTTTTTAAACCATAAACACAGTTTTAAAAAGTAGAAAAAATACATCAATCGATTTTTAAAATAAGCGTATCAACGCTAAAAATTTAAAAGTATTCACGCCACATGAACCCTAAGTACTTTTTAATATAAACATACCTTACTAAAAATATATTTGCAGCATGCACACATTTTTATCATTTGAAAAAATTACCTAAACTTAAAAAGTGCAAGTGTACTAAACATACAAATTTTTAAATATCCCTTTACACTCAACTCTTATTAAAACATGAACTGGAAGTGATCCAAACACACATGTCTTTTACTTAAATTTAACTTAACTCAAAATGGCTGCGTATATGAACATAGTACTAATTAAATATAAAAATACCGATTTCACTTAAACAGCATTACATAATAAAATTTCATTATTTATTTACGTATTGAGCATAACGCTAAAAATCTGATGTATAGTAAAAGTGTTCTAAGTACTTTTTAATTTATGTCATTAATACACTCAATCTTACTAGTACTTATTATCAGAACATGAGACACACTTTGATAATCATCCTTCTAATAAAAGTATCAATTTTACTACGTATCGTTTTTAAATAAATATTGAATAACCTTTTATTTTCAAATATACTGTTACGATGCTTTTCTTTAAAATATACTTTAAAATAACACTTACGTGACCAGTAGAGGGTCTGGCTTGTAAATCACTAGATGCCTGTTTAGCATACGAAGGTCCAGGTTGTGGCTCGGTAGCTATCTCCTGAGGATCTAAATCATCAGCTTTACTGCCTCAGTCTGTAAGTCTGTTGAGCTCCTCCATTGGCAGTCCAAAGTCGATAAACTGAAAAATATAAAAAATAGAATTAGGTTATTGCAACATAATACTTTATTAATTAAACAAGCTTTTAATTACGTTAATAAATACTACTTTATTAATTAAACAAGCTTTTCATTACGCTAATAAATACTACTTAATTAAATAAACAAACTTTTAATATTACGTTAATAAATACTACTTAATTATCTAAACAAACTTTTCATTACGCTAATAAATAGTACCTAATTAAATAAACAAGCTTTTAATACTACTTAATTACCGAAACAAATTTTTCACTACGCTAATAAATTAAATAAACAAACTTTTAATTACGTTAATAAATACTACTTAATTAAATAAACAAACTTTTCATTACGCTAATAAATACTACTTAATTACCGAAACAAATTTTTCATTACGCTAATAAATTACCGAAACAAACTTTTCATTACGCGAATAAATACTACTTAATTAAATAAACATGCATATATTGTACATTCCACTAATAAATAAACTTTTAATTATGCTATTACCTAAACAAATTTTTATTTAACGAATTGCCTAAACACAAGTTTACACGGAATAAAACTTATTAATAATAGCGTGCGTGAAATCTAAGCTTTAAACATATTAAATGTACTAGAAACATTCAACCTAACAACATAATCTCAATTTTAAAAATGAGTCTAAATAATACACCAAAATTTAAAATAAGCTCATTATATTGTTAAATAAAATAAAATAAAAAAAGAAATGTACTTACTTTCTCGTCTGAAGAATCCAAAGTGTTATTCACTGAAGAAGACATTGTAGAATACAACTTTGCTAAAAAGTTTTTAAAGAAAAAAAATAAAACACGTCTTAATAGTATGAGAGCTGAACAAAAATTCGTGCACACTTGCAGGTGAACAGAATAGAAATGATCTCCTTATCTACTATCCTTATAGTAGTAGAGGGTTCCTTATCTACTATCAATAGATAAGGAACCCTCCCGATGACTCAATAAACATTGGTCATCTTAGAACTGCCCTCCTTCTCTGATAAACCAATGTGTGAAGATTAGAACCTCCCCATTACTCAATAAACAAAAACAGTGGTCATCTTAGAACTGCCCACCTTTTCTGATAAGCCAACGATTCCCCCGCTTAATCGCTGATAAGACAATGATACCCCCACTTACTCATGCACAGCATTGATAACTGGTAGGAACACTATAAGCCATTTCCAGTTTAAATTTCTATGCGTTCGGACGCAATTTTACTCGCTCTTGCTTTATAGTTTTTTAAAAGTGTTTTAAAGTTCAAAAATGACTTCTTATACCGAGAATCAACTAAATTTTGATTATACTCCAGAGTTTTATACTCAAAGTGATGCAGATAAAACATTCAACGAGCTATTGGAGCTGCCATTTCAAACGCTCACTCTGCGAATTTCGGGTAAACAATATACCCCCAATCGCAAGGTGCTGGCTTTCGGTGATGATGGATTAAGCTATGAGTTTTCTGGTACATCTGTTGAAACTCATCCCTGGTGCCCCCTTCTTCAAAAGTTGCGTGATGATGTGCAAAAAGTGACGAGTCAACAGTTCAACTACGTGCTGCTGAATTATTACCCAGATGAAACAATTGCTATACTGTATTTCTTTCGAATTTCAGTTCTGATATAAATAAGTAATACAGTTCATAAAAAAGATCTAGCCTACCTGCCCTGGTAGCTTTTCTTTTGATTTCCTGTTTCCTGCTGCTGTCTCAGTGAATCAAGTGAGTGTCTAAAGGACGAATACAATTTATTTCTGGATTAAATAAACACATCTTACACTACACAACATTTTACAAGGGACATTTAGATTTTGTTATCAGAGAGGGCAAACCCCCTTTTCACGTCAGTTTTCATCGAAGCCTTCGCTGCATCTGAAAGGCAAAAAAAAGATTAGAGTTCAAAGGCGCCCTCTTCTGGCAAAGGGGAAAGTCATTCTGCTTCATCCTCCGGCCCCAAAGGACCTTTGGACAAACAGTCACTAGGTCCTTTTCCATCTACATTAAGTTCAACAGGATACAAAAGTTGAATTGGTCGTTTCAGTATAGTTCCATTGGGAAGTTTGATAGTGCTCCACGAGTCTTTCCATCACGTCCGGGATGAACACTGATGACTATACCCATCTTCCACATAAGTCGAGGAAGCTTTTCGTCATACACTAAGACAGTCGAATTTTTCGTCGGTTCAACATTTGATTTGGACCGCATTGACTGGTAGGCAGATCTCAGTTCTAACAAATACGATGATTGCCATTTTCTCCATATTCTTTCCAAAATGGCTCTTTTATGTTTCCACCTACCCTTTAGATCAGACTTGGTGGAGGTTGGCGCTACCGATGAGTGTGGAGGGAGAGCAACAAGTCTTCTACCTATGAGGAAGTGTCCAGGAGTAAGTGGCTCAGGTTCCTCGAACTCACTGTAGACAAATGTCAAAGGTCTGGAATTTATAATAGCCTCAACTTCTATGACTATAGTCTCTAGTTCTGGAAACGTCAAAGATGATTTTCCTAGTATTCTTCTTAGGCAATTTTTTGTGGATCTTATAAGTCTTTCCCAAAATCCTCCCCACCATGCTGCTCTCTCTACGATAAAATTCCACTCGACGTTTTTATTTGCAAAGTAGCTCTGGATTTCTTCTTCCTTCAAACGTTTCCACAGCAAATTTATTTCGGTTTTAGCTCTTTTGAATGTACTCGCGTTGTCCGAGTATACTTTTCTGCATAGTCCTCTTCTGGATACAAATTTTCTAAACGCGAGTAAGAATGTTTTCGTTGTCAGATCTTCGGTGAGCTCAAGATGGACAGCTCTGGTGACGGCACACGTAAAAAGCAGAATGTAGGCTTTTTTTGTTCCGTCTGTACTTTTTACGTAAAGGGGACCAGCATAATCGATACCCGTTACTTCAAATGGATGAGTCTGCTTAATACGATCTGGGGGAAGAGGAGCTTCGTCTTGGGTAAAAGGCTTAACTCGAAATTTTTTGCAAAGATTGCAGTTGAACACAATGCTCTTGATTCGCTGTCGTCCTTTTAGGATCCAAAATTTTTCTCTAACGTCTGTTAAGGTGTCCGCAATTCCTGCATGCCCTAACCGCAAATGGCTGCGGCGAATCACGAGATTGGTAAGGTGACTTCTGTCGGGTAACAACATCGGGTACACTTCGTTATGAGTAATGTCAGCATACTGAAGTCGGCTTCGAAGGCGAATAATATTGTTTTCATCTAACCCAAAGGAAAAATTTTTCAATTTGGAATTTGGAGATATTTCACGCCCGCACCTTAGTGCTTCCAATTCTTCCCCGAAGTTTTCTTCTTGAGTTTTTCTTATCCAGTATTCTTCTGCTGACTGTAACTCGTCGCTACTAAGAGTTCCAGATCTTCTGTTTTCTTTATTCTTAAGGTTAAAGATAAATCTTTTTACCCAGGCAGTGGTGCGTAAGAGTTTCGTTAACTGCCCAAATTTTTCAATGTCAACAATTTTTTCGGTCTGGACATTCATAGTGAAAACGGTTGACTCATTCACTTCGTCATAATTTACAATGTCCGCAATTTCTTGGCTTTCTTTTGGCCAATAATCTTCACTTTCTCTCAACCACTTTGGTCCATTCCACCACAGTTCTTTATCAAGCAGATTTCGTAAAGATTCGCCTCGAGTCAGCACATCAGCTGGATTTTGATCTCCAGGGCAGTGCGACCAAAATGAAGCATCAGTCCTTGAACGAATCTCACTCACACGATTTTGGACAAACGTTTTCAGTTTCTTAGAATTTCCACGAATCCAATGAAGCACAATCATCGAATCTGTCCAGAATCTGATTCGTGCATTTGTTATATTTGAAAGGCTGTTTCTTACGTACTCATATAGTCGACTTCCAGCTACAGCTGATAGCAATTCAAGTCTTGGAAGAGTTAATTTTTGAAGTGGTGCAACTCTGGATTTGGAGCAAATTAACGATGTCCGAAACTGTCCGTTATAATCTGTATACCGAATATACAGGACTGCACCGTAGGCTCGCTTGCTCGAGTCGACGAAACAATGAAATTCAAAATCTTCATTTTCGTTAGCGTCCTTGAGGTAAAATCTGGGTATTTCAAATTCCTTTAAATCTCCTAATTCATCACACCATTTGTTCCATTCTTTCGTTATATCAAATGGTAGAGGATCATCCCATTTAAATTTTTGATCCCAAATATCCTGAAGAAGAATTTTTGGTCTCAGCGTAAAGGGAGTGATAAAGCCAATGGGGTCGTATAATTTTGAGGCAATTTTCAAAAGTAATCGTTTAGTTAACGGATTAAATTTTTGATTAAATTTAAGAAATTCACATGCTAATTTTAACGTATCATCGTCTGAATTCCAGAGGTAACCTAAAGCTTTCGAAGTTTCCCTCAAAGATTCGTTACAGTTTTCAGCCTGATCTAGCTTTATCTGAAGACATTCCGAATTGGTTTTCCATTTACGCATATTAAATCCACCTTCGTGTAAAATTTCTTTTATTTGTCGGTAAATTTCAAAACACTGATTTTCATTTTCTAATCCAGAAATTAAATCGTCAACGTATAATTGGGAATTTAAAATACGATATGCTAACGGATATTTATGTTCGTACGTTCTTATGTGATGTTTGAGAGTTGCAGCCAATAAAAAAGGACTTGGAGTAGCTCCAAATAAAACACGAGTCATTCTAAAAATGGTAGTTTTCAAATTCGCATTCCTTTCATAATCATTCTCAAGCCATAAAAACCTAACCGCATCTCTATCATTTTCATCTAACAATATCTGTAAGAACGCTTGCTCTATATCGGCAGTTAACGCGATTGGTTTGTTTCTAAAATCTATAAGTAATTTTAGTGAGTCAGGATTCAAATTCGGTCCGGAATGTAAACAATCATTTAACGATAATTTATTTTGCGAGTGTGATGAGGCATCAAAAACTACTCTTAGCTTCGTTGTAATTTTATCATCACGAATAACGGCCTGATGAGGCATATAATATTCTCTATCGATATTCATTTTCTCCTTTTCTTTAAATTCTACAGGTTCGATTATACCCTCGCAAATCTGTTTCGATAATACATCCCTATACCGCTGGTAAAATTCCTTATCTCTATCAAATCTCTTAACCAGTTTTCCTAAGCGACATTTTGCGATTTCATAATTATTTTCTAATTTATCCGCATTCTCATTCCACGGTAGTTTAACCTTGTATCTGTTGTTCTGAAATTTTATATTTTTCTCAAAATCCTTTAAAACAACTTCTCCGTCATTATTGGATAAATCCCTTTTTTCGTTTTCAATGCCCATTATATCCAATTTCCAAAAATTTTGTAAAATCAGATCGGAATTTTCTTCTCGCGAAGAATCTACAACTACCTTCATTATTTTCGCGCTCCTCTCAGTGTCAATTTTATTTTCTAAATCACAAGAACCGCTCAAAACCCATCCGAAAAGACTATCCATTGCAACAACAGAAGAATTCGGTATCCTGCGTATTTCACCGGAGACGATACTCCAATAATGTTCGGCGCCTATGAGAATTCTGACTGGGGGTAAATCAAGGAGTTGGGAATGCTGATTTCCACTTCGAAACAGCTGATCCGATGATTCATCTGCCAGTGAAAATTTGTTTATGCCACAATGTTCTTTTATTTCTCGCTCTGGCCGATAAATTACTGCACTGCTTATCTTGTCAGTAGCTAAAGCTTCTAATTGTATCTTTTTCGTGGGATCACGAACGTTTCTCAAATTTACTAGAACGCGATTTATAATTTCTTTCTGGGGTTCTTTCGAACCAAAGGGGTATATTTTTATAGTTTCTTTTCCTATTATTTTTAATTTTAATTCATTAACGAGTTCCGATTCAATAAATGATCTTTGACTCCCCAAATCTAATAATAACCGTATTTCGGCTGGTTTAACCTTAATTTCTACAAATACTGTTGCAGTTTGAAGTAAAATATCTGTGTTCGAATTTCTATCTCCCGTAACGGAGGAGACGATCGTTTCACTCTGGGGAACTTCTGCTTTTGGTTCCAAACGTTTTTCGCAAATATTTTGATTATGTTTTTGGGAACAGAAATTACATGCGGGTTTCTTAAAACATCGATTTACAACGTGAAATTTTTGTAAACAATTAAAGCACCTTCCTTGACGTAATAGACTTTGTTTTTTATCAGAAATACTTAATTTACATTCATTACTTTCATGACGATCATCGCTACAGAATATACACTTATTTTCATTACTAACTACATTAAAAGCAGCAGCACTCGGATTCTTGGCGTATTTTGGTTTCGAAAAATTATTTTGTCCCAATCTAGTTAAATCTCTTTCATTTCTATTTTTAGAATTATGCTGAAAGTAATCAGACTCCTTCTTCTGAAACGAAAATGTACGTTCTCTAATTTCGATTTCGGTTTTCAAATATTCTAACAATTGCGTTACATTCCAAGAGTCTGTTTCGTTTTTATATTCGCGGTTGTAGTTCAAAATTAAGCTATCGGGAATTAATTTAGTTATGATAGGAAAAAGTAAATTACCATAACTGTCTAGCTCAATACCAAGCGATTCTAAACTACGTATTTGAATTTCACATGTATCGTACAATTCGCGCAGGTCTTTTATATTTGATGCATTACGAATAGGTGACAAATTTAATAAATTATTTATGTGAGACCTAATCAAAATTTCCTTTTTGCCATATCGGTCTTCAAGAATTTTAACAGCAATATCATAATTTTTGTCTGACAACGATAATCCCTGTATCGCGATTTGAGCTTTTGATTTTAATAAGCTTTTTAAGTACGTAAATTTGTCTATTTTATTGAGATTTTGATTTTCGTGTATCGCGTTTTTGAACTGAGACCAAAATTCTTGGAAATTCTCAGGATTGCCGTCAAACTTTTCGATGTTAATTTTGGGTAATTTAATCTTAATTGGAAGATTTGAATTCAGAGATGGGTCGTTAGTAATTGTATTTGAAATATCGGCGCTACCATTTTTTGTTTCTTGATTCGTGAATTTTTTTAGAACCTTTTCAATTTTAATTTTATACATGATGATTTTATCTCGATATTCTTGAGCTGATTCAACTTCGGCTGGGATTTGTTTACAGTCTTCGATTTCGTCTATGATTAACTTATCGAGCTCAATTATTTGTTTTTCCTTTTCTGACAACTGAGCGAGAGCAATTTCTAAATATTCCTCATCTAATTTTGCCAAGGCTTCGTCGATTTTAGGAGTCAGTTTCGTGAAGCTTGTTCTCAAGCCACCTCTTTGTGTTTTCAATTTATTCGTCACTTCTGACGTCATTTTCTTTTCACTTAACAATTACAAACAATCAGCAGGAAAAATCGAGGGTTTTCGGCACCAAATGAAACAATTGCTATACTGTATTTCTTTCGAATTTCAGTTCTGATATAAATAAGTAATACAGTTCATAAAAAAGATCTAGCCTACCTGCCCTGGTAGCTTTTCTTTTGATTTCCTGTTTCCTGCTGCTGTCTCAGTGAATCAAGTGAGTGTCTAAAGGACGAATACAATTTATTTCTGGATTAAATAAACACATCTTACACTACACAACATTTTACAAGGGACATTTAGATTTTGTTATCAGAGAGGGCAAACCCCCTTTTCACGTCAGTTTTCATCGAAGCCTTCGCTGCATCTGAAAGGCAAAAAAAAGATTAGAGTTCAAAGGCGCCCTCTTCTGGCAAAGGGGAAAGTCATTCTGCTTCACCAGACGGGACTTCAAAAATTGGACATCATAAGGATAATGAAAGCAGTCTAGACCCTTCCGTGCCGATTTGTGTGCTAAGTTTCGGTGCTCAAAGAAGCATCGAATTTAAAAGACCGAATTGCGATATGGTGTCTATTCAGCTTGCTCACGGTTCCCTGTACCAAATGAAGCACCCAACGAATAAACTATTCACGCATGAATACCCGCTGAACCTGACGTTAAAGAATCCAGGATTAGCGTGACTTTTAGAAAATTAGTGCTTTCCACTCGGAAACGTAAATTAAACTCTATTACTACCCCTGCTCAGAAAAAGAGCAACGTGGAGGACTCTTTTATACCCAGCGGTGACTGGTTGGAGCAACTCTATGAAGAGAGGAACAGTCTTCTCAGCTGGTGGACACTCGAATATGGAATGTTTATATTGTTATACTGTGATAAAGAAAAAGGAATTCGTCTGCATATTCGCGAGTGTCGCTACATCAACGAATATGAATGGTTTCCTACCAAAAGAGGGATACTTATGCTGCCTCAAACTTGGGCTGAACTGAGTGAAAAACTGATTTCAATTTGCATTATTCTAATACCTCGTTTATTGCTAACAATCAGTTAGCTGTTTTTAGACATGACGAAGAATATTGCGTGCTCCAACAAATTTTTCGAAATGAGGATGTGTATTCTTTAAAACCATCATGTGTTAAATTGTGTGAAAGCCAAATATTAAAATTAAATGAGATTTCAGCAACGATAACGCAAATTCTTGTGGATATTCTTTTTACTGTGTACTTACCACAACTCTTATGTGTAAATTTGACACCCTGTCAGCAAGACATGCATGACAGTGCTTCAGTGAGCAAAGAGAACATTTATAAAGAATGCATACAAGAGCTTCGATTTATTGAAAATAAACTCTTTTCGTGTGAAGGGTGTAAGGTAAACTCACCCGGACAAAACAGACATTGCTGTTTACAGTTGTCCGATGCGGACAAATTTCATCGCGTTGGTAAAAAATGTTATCTTTACCTGAATATGCATACTATTGCAAAGACATTAAAAGATCAATATTGTAAATGCAACTTCAATAAGGAATTTTTCAACTCGCTGTGTGTAAAGGATTATATGCAATTTATTGAAAGTGAGTTTAAATTATAGTATGTAAAAATAAATGTGTTGATTTGTACCTAATTTGTTTTTATTTCTGTGTATATGTGTCTATTTATTTTAAAATCTTTACTAAAATAATTTTTAATTCATCTAAAAATAATGTTTAATAAGAAAAGTATTTTAATTTATCAAGAAAAAAAAATTAATCCAGTTTAAATATTTTCAAATGTTTTTATTTTTAAGTACTTAATTTTAAAGTGCATTTATTTTTAAAAGTGTTTTTAATTTATATCAAGAAAAAAATTAATCCAGTTTAAATATTTTCAAATGTTTTTATTTTTAAGTACTTAATTTTAAAGTGCATTTATTTTTAATCTATATCAAGAAAAAAAAATTAATCCAGTTTAAATATTTTCAAATGTTTTTATTTTTAAGTACTTAATTTTAAAGTGCATTTATTTTTAAAAGTGTTTTTAATTTATATCAAGGAAAAAAAATTTAATCCAATGTTTTAAATTTATCAAGAAACAATGTTTGAATCCAGAGTTTTTAATTTATCAAGAAAAATATTTTTTAATCAGGAGCTGACTTAAACTAAAATAATTTTAAAATGTTTTTAATTTATCAAGAAAAATTTTTAAACTATTTTTTTATTTTGAAACGTTTACTTATTTCTTTAATTGTAAAATAATTTCTAAAAGTGATTCATTTTTAACATATTCAGAATTATAAAGGGGATACCTTAAAACGTATAAGGTTTTATTCATGCATGCTGTATTTAAATGGGTGTCTTAGAACAAATAAGGTTTCATTCAAGAAATAATTTTTCTAGTGGGGGTAAATATTATATCCCTCTTAATTTGAATATCTCTTTGCATTTAAAAAATTACAAAGTAGCAATATCTTGCATCGCAGGAGATTGTACTGTTTGAGAATATTATCTATTACAGATCATTTCCTGTTTAAGCAAGTAAGATACACAAAGTTAGTTTATCTCTAAATGCAAATCATTTGCTGTTTTAGCAAGTAAGATACACAAAGATAGTTTTTCTCTCAAGTAGATAAATATATTTTAATTTGTTTTACACTAAGTACATTTCCTGTGTAACAGGAGACGTAAACTAGAATACATTGTATCAGTAGTTGGATTATCAGAGAATGTATACATATGAGTTATTTACAGTTGATTACTATTTCTATGCTTTACGTGGGAAAAAAGAAAAAACGGTAAACAATTTACAAATAATCAAATATTTTATTCAAAATCCCACTTTACACTTTCTGAAGACTTCCGCTTGGAAGGTTTCACATTTTCTAGTCTACGTGATTTTACAGGTGGATTGCGTTTTACAGGAGGCTCCGTTTTAATAAAAGCATGTTGATTTTTTATAAAATGTCTAGGAATATTCAGGTCTTCCATTGCTTTTAAAAATATGTCTCTGCCACTAATGTCCGTTTTCCTTCGTGTGGTGAAAATCATGTTGAACATGTCAGCCACATTGGATGAGGGAATGTTTTCATTTTTATACATAAGTTGTCCATTTTGATCCCAGTGTAGTACACTCGGATTTCTTTTTAACAATTCCAATAGAGTTGCTGCCTGTCTTTTCATTGAACCAGGTACAGAATTTAAAATAATGTCGTCATAGGGCTTATTCTCTTGCTGTATAATTTCTTCTTGCGGTTGTGATGAAGCAGCTGGTTGTACACGCCATCCTGGAAGCTGGTTGTCCGCTTCTACATTAAGTTGTACAGGTAATGATGAATTATAGTTTTCCATGTTTAGTTTTTTTCTTAAAAGGGCATAATATAGTTTCACTTTGTCGTGCTCACTTTGACGACTATTCAATATTTTCATCATTTCTTTATCAAATTCACTCATTTGCTGTTCCGTTGGTACATGTCTGTTCAAAACCTCTTCTGGGACGAGAGCATACTTCTTTGCAAACTCCATTCAGAATCATGAACGGGATATGAGACTTGTAAGTACCGACAGGGCAGCAGGTAATAAGATATTTAAAAATCCCCCTTTTTGAACAATCAGCTTACGTTTAACATATAATGGGGATTTAGTAGCAAGCTTTCGTAGAGTATTCTTGTGTTTTTTTAAAGAGGTCTTTTGCTTAGGGGAAAGTGGAATGTTTCCTTTTAATAAATTAAGACTACAGTTGCAGATTAATCGGATACAAGAGTTTGGGAGCTTTTTTAAAATACTTTTTCGTAATTTGATAGGACAAATTTGTAAAAGTTGCAGGCGATTAAGATCCTTTTTGCATGGTGTCATCTTGCAAACTTAATAAAAATTTCAGAATGTTTCTATTTATACATTTTTCAACTGATACACATATTGTATCTGATTGGGTAAAATGTTGGTGCGCAAACGCATTTTTTCATCAGTTTGAGGGTATAAATCAATAAACAAGTATGAATAGGGTTTTTTAGTCGCGTCTTCGTAGACTTCTTGAAAAAATTTTAAATGTCTAGGGAACAATTGCCTTCCCAAATGTGTTATCTGAGACATATCTCTACGATTCTTAAAAAGTACAAGGTAATGTGCGTTCAAGGTTATCTCCCTCATTTGAGAACCTTGGTGAAAAAAGTTTTGTGTTATAAAAATAACACTTATATTTAAATGATGAGAACCTCTCGTAAAAAGTTGGCATATGTTTTTACTGTTTCCGCATTCATGCATTAGATCATCTATTATAAATAATGTATTATTTCCTATGTATTCTCGATAATCAGATGGAAGCCCTTCTACAAAAGTTACACCCTCTATCTCATCGAACAAGCTTTGATATATTCCATAGAACCATACTATTTTATCCGGTACTTGTGAAAACATTTCCCGTTTGAAACTGAGTAATTGTTTCGTCCAAAAACTTTTACCACTTTGCGTGGCACCGCTGAGAACCAAATTACACGGTGTTTGCAAGGCTGGGAAATCCATTGTGAATGAAGACAGACACATGGTGAGTACTGTTTAAATAGTTTTTTTATTGATAAAAGTTCACATAAACATGAAATCGTTTGGCGACAAAATTATACACTAGTTTGTCATTACATATACTTTTTGGTACAAAAGTAGACACAATTTGATTTAATGTATGACCTTTGGATTTACAATAAAGATAATATGTACAGTATTGGCCACAAACAGCTGTAACATCACTTTGTAACTTGAGTCGGTTAAAGTTTATATTGGGATATCTCGATGCAAAGTCCAGAATAGGTCCTTTAAAGGTTTCCGGTGCATTTCCGTAAGAATCAAAGAATTCAATCTGGATAGGCGAATGTAAATAAAAAGCAAGCCAGTGACTTCCTTGTTGAGTAAATCGATCAACATTCACCACGAGAGAGGCAGGGTACTTTGAAATTTTTTCGGGTAACTCGTCACTCGCATGCACATCCAAAAAGTGCTTTTTTGTAAAGGGATCCGTAGAAAGTACTTGTCGCAGCTGAAATGTATTCATTCTTCTTCTCAATTGGGGTAGTCACATAAGACGTGACGCGATTTGGAAATTTCAATCACGTTTTCAAATTCGGCATAAATAAATACAGAGATGGTCTTGTTCAAGGCTTTGGCAAATTTAATTTCTAATCGTAGATTACCTTGGTGTTGTAAACTTAAATGAGGCCCATCACAGAGATCCGCGGTCAAGTCGAAAGCATAGAGGGTGTGGCCTTGTGCAAATTCTTCTCGGGTTAAAAATATACCCTTATCTTGATTAAAACTCGAAAATAGACGATGATAAGCACGTATGTAACTGTCGTTTTCAAAATTTAACTCTAGTGCTTTGCTGGGCAAGGGGTTCCCGTCTACAAATATTCTTAAATAGGTAACGTCACAGTCATCAAACAAGAACGGATTTAGGTTATATTGTCCACTCACTGCAGCATTATCCAGACATCCCACAATCACACGTTTGGGCATGACTCCCAGAAACACATTGTCTTGTAAAAAGGACCAACTGCCTGCAGAGACAGAATACAACTTGCACATAACTCGATCAATGGGATATTTAGCTGAAGTTTTCTCCAGAGCTTTTGCATGTCCGAGTGAAACACCGGGACTCACTTTCACTTTTCTAATAAACAATGATGCATGCTCTAATATCACGTTATATTCATTAGCTGTAGCAGACATCAAACAAAAATTGGGCTTGCTGCGCGTCATTTTTATCTTTACATCCACCATGTTCAATAAAAGTCTATTTTGCTGGAAAATATCGCAGTGCAATTGGCCAATCATATCTAAAGTTTTACTCTTAGAAGTTAGGTGATAGCGTTTCTTGAGTCCTTCGTTTGCATCGGTCGTAGCCGTGGGATCGGCTGTTGCCAGATTCGTATCCTTGTAAAAACAGGAACAGGAAAGTAAGCTTTTCTTGGCATCTTCCCCATAATTCATTAAAGTTTCGATGTAGGCTCTGTACGGGTAAGTATTGCTCGATGTCGAAATCACTCGCTCATTCAAACTAACGTCTACTTGCATAAAGAGGGCATGTAAAAATAAATTAACAGGGGCCACGGCATCCTTTTCGTCCAGGTCGGCACCACCCGACTTTACAATTTTTACTTTCACGTAGATGTGAGACGAAGAGGTCTAAATATTCTTCTCCGCTTCCAGATATGTTAAATTATACAGGTCCTCCATTTTGTATGTTGGCAATAGGGTGATATTCAACAAACTGTCCTTTTTCGATAGCCGTTTGAGTAGGGGGCATCACAAGTAAGTCCAACTCGGATTTAGCGCAGGCTACCGAGTCCTTGTGAATTAAACCGTACATGATTAAGCAAAAATATCGTGACCTTTCACCTTCTTGGTTCGTCTACGACTGACGTTTTTCACACGTCGCTTCCTCTTTTTATTGCGTCCAGATCCAATCATCGATTTCACTTTAGCTGCTGCTTTGTCGGTGAGCTGCTTCCCTGCTTCTTTCATGCGTCGTCTTGCGGCTGTTTTAAGGTCCTCACCCTTAGATACATCATTCAAGATATCCACTCCGCTGTTAAATAAATGTCTACCAATAGTCTTTGCACCGCTCTTGAGCATCAAGACTGCTGCTCTAAAAAATGATCTAAAAAGACCGCCAAATCCGTATCCTTTTTGAAATGGTGCTCCTTGATAAAAATTAATTCCATTGCCAGACTGATGCGTATAATAATCCTCAAAGGATTTTTGGCAACACTGATAAGGCACATACATTTTCAAGAGAGATATTTTTCCCTAAAATGAAGTTTCACGTACGAGCGTCCGCGTTCAAATGGCACTAATTCACCAGTGTGGGTCCTTATAACGATTTCGATCGTCTGAAATTTTTTTCTCGAGAGCGGTATATAGTGGGGCGATCAAACTGGGCACTGATTACTTCACCGTCCTTCCCGGTCACATTCACAATACGCAATAGCGGTGCTAATACATCGCCTACGATCTGCGATTCTATTATATCCGAATACACTATCAATGTCCTGTAATGAGCACACGGGTCTGCAACATATGGGCTTTCCGAAGTCGTTTCAGTGTTTTCTTCAAAACATTCAATTTCGCAAGGATCAAAACCCAACAGTTGAGATAAGCCAGGGTACAAAAAAACTCTAGCCTTGTTTTTCACTGAAATGCGCACGCGCTTTGTTACGTTGTTATATTCAAAAAATATTTTATTTTCAATATCTTTAATGCGAATGGCGTTTAAAATTTCGTAAACAGAGTCATAAAATCCTGGGGGTACGCGTCTACCTATTATTTTTCCGTCGCCTAAATCAAATCCAATCAAATTATTTTGAGCATTCACATTATACCAGGTATGCGGATACATAAATTCCGCTAAACCTACCTCCCATTCGCCGTTTAATTCAATGGGGGTTGGTAAACGCGTGATAAAATGAGAAATTTTATTCTCGGGAAAGTAGTTCATAGAGCTGTCACTCGGTAGTGTTAGATAGAAATTCATCTTTACAAATGTCGTTTCGGCACTATGATTCCTCTATTTATAGTGCGAATATATTTTCGGAAGGTATCCATAAATTAAATTTTTGGGGGTAACCTCTGAATTTCACAAAGTATTCTACACGTCCTCGACGTGTTCGCTTTTTTAACACTTTTTCTATATCAAAGTTTTCCTTGGGGTGTACTTTTTGAAGTTCTTGAGCATAAAACGTTCCCAGAATAGGTTCGCCCATCAAGTCCTTGATCCGGTACACTGGGGGGTCTCTTGCCACGCATTCCGTCACGGTAAACAGTTCTTCCGACCAGTTGGTTTCGTAACCTTTCTCAAAGGTCAATTTATGTTTGGATACGCGTACTGTATCCCCCATTTTAAAAACGCAGGGATTTTTTGGGATGTTTTCCATATCACCGTATAGGGTAAACCACACATCTTGCTCATTAGACTCTGTCACTTCTGCAGGCGCTCGTTTAATACTCGAGTGAAAGGTGTGATTGTAGCTGTGCACCAATTGGTCCAAAACGTCTATATAGCGGTAAGTTCGTTTACTCGTGAAATATTTCCACATTTTTGTTTTCAAAGTACGATTAAACCTCTCTACAACGGACGCCTTTGTATTATTGTACGTCGTGAAAAATCGCACGTTACGTTGCTTTAAAAAAGATTGGAACTTTGCATTTTTAAATTCGGTACCTTGATCCGTCTGTAAAAGTTTAGGTTTACGCTCCGAAAAGAAGAAACGGAAAGCATTCACAATATCCTCTCCCCGCTTCGATTTAAGGGGGGCCACAAAACTATATTTTGATAGGACGTCTGTACATGTCAGGAGGTATCGGTATTGATCATTGTACTGTTTTAAATTTTGTAGATCCACTAGATCCGCTTGCCACTGATAGTCTTTCGCATAAACAATTACTCGATTTGTCGGGAATTTCCTGCGCGCCGGTCTGTGAAGAGTGTATGCGTCCACCCCTTGTAACCAATTCCGAATCTGCGGTTTGCTTACTCTTCCTCGAGCAGCACGGTATAAGGCATTTACACCACCAAAACTCGCCTCGTGAGCTGGGTCGTGATACGCTTTCTTCATTGCAGCATAAAATATGATTATTCGTTATATTAATCCTCAATCGCATATTCATCACAGAGAAAACGTTACGTTTCCCGTTTCATTTAAGTGTAAAACAAAATCAACCGCAAACTTATCACTTCCGGTAAAACTATAGATGAGCGTCAAAATTATACACATACACATATACATGCACATATACATGCACACATATACACTCCTACAACTTCACTCGACCAATTCATTTTGAAAACTAAAGTATAACACAATACACCTACAATTTTATACCTGAAGGATTCTCGGCCTAATGGTTTAAGCCAACAATCATTAGCCTATGAATTCTTTTGTAGGTTGCGCGTTCAAATTTGAAAAATTTTTTCCAAGTCCCCTTATTTCAAAAAATATCTTAATGTCTGAAAAAATTACAAGTCCCCTTATTTTCATGAGAGAATACATCACAATCTCAAAAATTTTTCCAAGTACCCTTATTTCAAAAATATCTTAAAGTCTGAAAAAATTACAAGTCCCCTTATTTGAAAAAAAGGAAAAAAATTCTTATCAACCCTTCGAACTTCCGGTCTTAGCATCCGCTCCCCACATCCGGTCCGACCACGCCCCCCTCTCTCTCTCGACCCAGGGAACGCACTTGCATGGCTGCGCACGATTAACATGGCTGCGCATGAGCAGAACTCTCGTTTATCTACTACTGATACTCGTAACCGTGTACTCAGTTGTGTATTCGGGATACACAATTCAATGCGTACTTTTGATGCATCATTTTTGTCAGAGCTGCCAACTCTCCGGCTTTTTTCGGGAGATTTTCCACCACTAATTTTCAATTAGTACCAAAAATTGTGCGCCCCAACCAACCGCATTTTGCGGAAGTGGCAGCCGTCAATCGCCCGCAGTGCAATGGACGGCCTCTAACCAAGAGAGCCCACTTCCTGATCAAGGCATCTCTGGCGCCAAGTAAGTATATGGTTAATGTAAGGCCACAAATTTAATCCAAAATAAAACTCTTTAAAAATTATGGTGGGAAATCTCCCGGAAAAAACAGGAGAGTTGGCAGCTGTGCTTTTGTGGTATTGCTCGAATTTTTTAACACAAAGAGAAGCGATTAGCTGTGCTACAGAGTTACCAGCATTTACAATAAGATATACAATGTTATGTGAAAGACTGCCATTGCTTCTCAATTAAGAAACAAGGGATAAAATTTCATGTAAGAGCTTCCTTTGAATCTACATCTTGCTCATTTTGTTGTGAGTACGTGCACTCTACCTCCACTGGCTGAACCTCTTCATACACATTATTATCCTCAGCATTTTCAACTACTTCATACAACAAACTAGGAACAAAAGTTACTTTTTCCATCGCTGATAAGTGATATTTTTCAATACGTTTCATCAGAATAAATACATTTGTTCATGCACTTTTGCACCCATCCTGACAACATTTAATCGGGAGTATTAAGCCATATGTAAACTGATGATCGCGAAAATGTTTTTTAATAGAAATCAAATTAAATAATTCGATGTTCTTGTTACAAATGCTGCAAAAAACATTCTAACTTTTTACTGCAAAAAAAATAATGATAAATCAAAGACATACCTTTAGTTTGATAGATAAAATACAAAACCCGTTAACACACGTTTTGAATTGCCTCGTTACTCGGTAAGGAAGTAAAGAAATGTTGCAACTCCGCAGCATACCTGCCAATAGAAATTGTATGAATTTAATTTTTAACGAAAGGACCCAAGAAGTACTTAATTAAATTTATGCATAGTTAAAAAATTTATTTTTAATTTAAGCTATATCCATTTATTCATAAGTAAAGACCAGAAATTCAGTGTATCTGTGACGTCAATGTTCATCAAACTATTGTGCAATGACCGTGCAAATAGTATGTGCGCTTACGGATCACACAATGATTGTGCGGTTAGCGGGTGCACAATTTTTTTAGTGTGTGTAAAATTTTTAAAGCATTTGAATTGAGTAAAAGCAAAATTTTCCACCAAAAATCTCAGTTTATTTTATTTTAATACATTTTAACAAGAATAACAAAAGCAATCTTAAAAGTTATGTTAAGGAAGAGGTGCTGTTTGTTTTTTTAAAACGTTGCCTTTCAAAATTTTACCTTTATAGTAATAAGATCCGAAACAGACCATTTTCGAGAAATTGCATCAATACTTAAAACGCAATGAAAACTAAGCAATTTCAGAATGTGAACAATGAATAGTCGTTTGTTTCAAAATCGTTTATAAAAAATTTAATTTCCAAAAGTCTCAGTGCGTAAAATAAACCTCTACATATAATAGTTATTATTTATTGATTTCAGTTGAACGTTTGAATATAAATACTCAACTAAATCGCAACCTAAAAAAAATTCAAGTTTTGTCTTTCAGTGAGTTTTCGAATTTCTCGTAAATTTAAATATTTTGCATAATATCTAAGTTTTCAGCTTCCATAACTGACACTGCTTCTTAACTTATTTATTTCCATCTACAGACAAAATTTGGAAACATTTTAAATTAAGAATTGCATAAAAGGCTTCAAAATCTTCTAGAATGGAAATTTGATTCACCCCATCCAATTACGGGAAGCTGTCGCTCTAATGGTCTGGAATTTTGGGGTGTTTTACTCCATATGTAACCGAATGCTCCGTAAAACACCTTAAACAGTCCTCTACTTAAGGCATCTTCCCCCTAAGGCTGACAGCCTTCGTGTATCTTTGTCTGTTAACCACAATAACCAAGAATTCATTATATTACTGCAGAAATACTGGCAGCGTTATTTTTCAAGAAATTAGCAGCACATTTCAAAAATCCCCTTAAAGAATTTAATAAATACTACCCAAAAATGTTTTTACTACTTTTGGTTTCATATACGGTGGGAATCTACAAGAAACATTCCTAGACCAAATATACTCTTTCTGTTTTAAACAGGTGTTCTTCTGTTTTAAACAGGTGTAACTTTTCTTTCCCTTTCCTGTTCAGTTTACAAGAGATCCTAACACTCCTTCAGTAACAATACTATGCGTAATTCCGGTGCAGCTCATTAATTACGTCAAGGGAGGGGAAAAGTAAAATCAGTAATTTTATAATTTTAATTTGCACATGCTATCTGAACAATCTGTGGTGAAAATGTATTTTTTGTATTTTGAAAATACAAAATATAATGAAATTGTATTTTAAATTACATTCTCAATATACTTTGTTTTTTGCGAAAGAAAATAAAAAATACAAGTTACAAATCTATTTTGAAAATACATGTATTAGCGATACTGCCCAACTCTGTTTCAGCGCTCTTAAGCTAAGAATGGGCGAAAATGGAGATGTTCAATTGTGTTCAATGTAATTTTCATGGATTTACGACTCTTCACATAAAAACTCAGTTTATCAGTATAAAAAATAAGCTTACAAATATTGGGAAAGGTCTAAAATAATTAGATTTTAAACTTGTATTTAATAACGAAAAAAATAAAATAAAATTCTTAGTATTTCTTTCCTGAAACTGTAATCTATCGTAAAATT
>JAWZYV010017477.1:0-34164 GCA_038373885.1 Cheiracanthium punctorium | reverse complement strand
TATTTATTTAGTCATATATTTTTCATGAGACATGGGGCTTTTTTCAGGAATTCTTTGTTCGTTTTGATGATATCATAAAAATCACAACACGGAAGTTCAGAATTAATTTTGACCTTTAGACGATTTTTAACATTACATATTGAAAGTTTAACCCTTTCTACCGACCAAATGTTCCTGATAATAGAAAATTTTGTCTCAACTGGAACAAATATCCCAAGTATAGACATCGCATACTGAACTAATTTAGAAATGTTGCTACATGGAGTATCAAGACTTCTAAAATGCCTTAAAAATAGCTTTCCACTTCTCTTAATTAAAAATCTTTACAATAACTTAGAAGATCATTTAAAAACAAAATTTTGAATTTTTATCCGTTTTGTAGTCATTTTTGAGCCCCCTTTCGAGCCTTTTCGCTAATCAGGCTCTATGTCGACCACGAGAAAAAACATCTCTTTTATCGTCATCATTCCACCGACTAAACGGTGTTTGTAATACATTACAGACTATATCATTTACAGGAAACATAATGAAGGTGAATAAACAGAAAAGAAACTAACTATTATTATCATTAAAATTAACACAAGAAGAAACTCTAAAATTTTCAAATGACTGCAGTAAAAATCTCGTGTGCCAAAATCTCAAACAAATCACGTGGTTTCATTTTCCTACACAAATTTGTGCTTGGAGATGCACTACGCTGGGTTTTCTCTCACTTGAAGAGACAGACCGTTTTCTGAGGGATCTCTTCACCTGATAGAAAGTAAAGCTGTAAAACTGAATGAAGCGTTTGGGGTTACCATGGCAACCCCCCCAATAAGTGCAGTAGAAGAGATAATTTTTCCTTAGCACTTCACAACTCACCCCGTCAGAACCCGCGTACCACGTGACTCTAACAATGGACCATTCGTGTAAGTCTTTCTTTGGCCGCACGGTTATTTCCAAAGAATAATTTCCAAAGAAAGCGCGGCAAGGGAAGGGGTGGGAAGAGAGTTTGTCTTCACTGATAGTAAGAGCATGATTTAGCACATAGTCTTATGGAAATTGGGCTTTCATCAGAAATGTAAGTGTATTCTTACAGACTAAATTTGAAAAAGGATTATGGCTTGCTTACGTTACACAATTTTTTGTTACTTACAATACTTGGTGAAGAGGCACTTCACCTACTTCACCTGAAAAGCCGCCACTGATAAATAAGTAATGGAATTCTGTACTTACATGTTGTTCCACATCGCCATTTTGATTCTAAATTAAGGTTCCCACATAAATATAAAAAATCTTCATAAACCTTTTTTGTGAGCCAAAAAGTGCACACACAAATGCTGCTGGTTTTAAATTTACAGCTAATAATTGCTCAAGTTTCAACATTCCCAAAAGAATTAGATGAAAACTAAAGTGAACAAATATTAGCGATAAACACACCAATTAAGGAATTTGAGGACACCTAATTATTAAAACTACATTAATTGGTAACCCAAAATTAATAAATAAGTAATGGAATTCTGTACTTACATGTTGTTCCACATCCCCATTTTGATTCTGAATTAAGGTTGCCACATAAATGTAAAAAATCTTCGTAAACCTATTTTGTGAGCCAAAAAAGTGCACACACAAATGCTGCTGGTTTTAAATTTACAGCTACACTGTGCAGGCACTCATTAGGCATTAAGAAAGAAAATTATTGATTAAACAAAAATGTTAATCAGAAAAAAACATTTTTAAACATAAAATATATATTAATAATCCAATGACATTAGCAAGCGAAGAAAGATAATTATGTATTTCACCTCCATGTACTTTCAAACAAAATTCTGACTATGTAGATACAGTTGTACATCATCACCTAGATGCATCGAAAGCCTCAATTAAAAAATAATTATTATTCAAAAAAGTTACCCCCACTAATTTAATTTCCAAGCTATTATTAATTTATTCAATATAGTAGAAAAAGTACATAATACAGGCATAAATTTGATTATCTATAACCCTTGGTATAGTCGAGATCAGGCGAGGTTAATATGCACCTGTCACAACTTATTTCTGTCCGGATTTAAAATACTGAGTTGCCAAGCATGTATTTAAGGCATCCAGTGTTTGAATGAATCCTTCAAGAATTTTTATAATCAAACTTTATCTTTCAAAAATTCAGGAGCGTAGAAACTCAATAAGCTTGGGGTGGGGTGGAGGAAGGCTCAGTATGTTACGATCGGTTCCAGATTACCCTATAAGTTGCATAAATATTTCGGTCATACACTGTACACCAGATTTAAATACTTTATCCAGAAAACCCAGTCTATTATTTACATTTACGAAATAAATATGTAGATTACAAACAAGTACAAATCATTTATAAAAACATCTACATATTTAGACAGAATTAAGTATCAGAACTTCATTTTAATTAGAATATGTAATTGTAAACAAGAGTATAAAATGAAATTTACACTGATTTTAGCATGTTTAACGAAGTAAATAATACATTTTAGAAAAATAATGTGTGCAGATATTATTAGTGATGAAAACTTACTTGTTTTCTAGATCGTTTATAAAATATTTATTCAAAACGCAAAGCTGTGTTGTCCAAATACTGTTTACAGAGCTTACACAACGTTAAAAACAACACTCGGCGCCATATTTAAGTCCGGCGTAAACTGATTTAAGCTAGCTCCCGAGCTGGCTTAAATCTACGACCCGCTCGCGCTCGTCTTTGGACTTAAATGTTACATCTGAATACGACTTACGCCAGTGTCTTAAAGTTACGCCCGATTTCGGGCAGCTGTAAAAGCTCTTCTGTAATTGGCTGTAGCTTTGCGGTCGCTGCGGAATATCTGTTCTCGCCAGATAATAGAGCATTTCGACGGGAGGCTCCTTTCTGCGATCGGTCGCCGTCTTGCGTGACAGCTTGGGGTTCTCGTAATGTATTTCAATGGGAAAAACCCGATTTTCAACATTCAAAAAAAGTATTAAATTTAATTTTTTGGATGATTGTAATGGATGGAATTTGTTAATCAGACCTTCGACTTTTGTGTCCCAGGTGGCGTTTAATATTTTAAAAAGCTTAACATATAGTATTTTAATGATATTTCAAGCGACTTTTTCCACTGGTACTGCGTTCGGAAAAACAACCTTATGTACGGGAATGAACACAACGTTTGTTTTAAGATTCGGCAGGTTATTCGGATTACTGTTTGTTTACAAATATCATTGTTTTGCATGCGAAATTTTCTTAAGTTGTGAGATTTATGCAAGAGTAAAGTTTTGTTTTTGAATTATAATTCATCGGATATTCTGTATGCCCTAGAAAACATCAAATTCCATTAATATTAATATTAAAGAATTGTTTATTTAAATTCCTATTACGATATATTCAGATTGTTTTCTTTCTTTTATAAAAAATGAAATGTACCCTTGTTATTATTTATCATAGTGTTCTTTTAAATATGTAAAGGCCTGTAAAATAAGACCAGTTATCCCAATAATAAAAAAAGTGTAACATATGCATCGCATAACATATTTGTACATGTAATTAATCTAATACGTATGAATATGAATTAAAAAAATAATCCAATAAATCAACTAAATTAAAGACGTAGACCAATTAATGTAATCTTTACTTAGTTGCATAATTATTTAAATTGACACTAAACATGAGTGCAAAATGTAAATTTATAATTCCATTATGTTACATAAAGCTTCTGCCTTTTTATTATCAGATGGAAAACATTTCTGTTTCGCAGTGTTAGCTCATAAAACTGTACTAAACAATTCTACAATTACATTTTTGAATTTTGTTTCAAGTTAGAACAGAAATGAAAAGCTGGAACTCTGGCCCTGTATTTCTTTTTTCTGGGTGAATTTTTACATATTAGGCAAAACCCAGCAAAGCTCATGATTACTTTGCTCCAAAGCCCAACACTAGTACATTAATTCATAAATTTTCCCCTTTTCAAGCACAAACTGATTTTAGCAGACAAGACAAATCATATTCGCTTCACCTCGACCAATTTTGAGAGTCCTGAGACCACCAGAATTTGGGTGTTTTCTGTATAATGTTTATATTTCTTCCTGCTAATTTCCGACTATTTAATTTTATATCACTGTTCTGTGAAATAATTATTATATGGGAAAATCTTTAAATTATAGTTATTTTAATTAAATGTGCTACCAACCCCATATTGCAGGGGTTTGCAGTTCGCTACTGAGTATTAACATAAGAATATTAAGGCTCCGGCACCTTTTTTTGCTAGAAATTGCCGCTAGCCCTGGAGAATTACATGTTTTCTGATTGAAAAATTTCTTTCGTTAATTCCCAAAATGTTACACTTTTTGTATATAACCCACATACAAAAATATCCCCAATCAGTAAAATGTGCTCCATATTCTAATGAGGTGATGTACAAAATTTGAGAATTATATCCAGAAAAGTGTCAAATGTATGAAGATAATACGTACTGACTTAAACCACTTTTCAGTAGCTCTGTAAGGGAAAAAAATCACATTTTAAAGGTCATATGGATAATTTGAAAGAATATGTTATATTCAAATTCAAGTATAGACCCCAATCATCTTTGTTTATAGATATCTCTTAAGACCTTTTATGATGAAAGGCTGACATTTTGTACATAATCTCATTTGTGCATGGGGTACATTTTACTTATTGGGAATTTTTTTGTATGGTAGTTGTAAGCAAATTTAAAAAGTGTTAACTCTTTGAAAATTAACAAGAGGAATTTTTTCGTACCTTATTAGCACTTAGGTGCTATTTCTTTCTAGCACGGTGTGGCAAGTAGACACTTTTCAAGTTTCTTGGTTTATGGCACATTTTCAATATTCTTGGCAAAATTTTCAATGTTCTTGGGACTTGGTGTAATCACTTTTAGTGATTACATCGTGCAACCATGTTTTTCGGTTCAATCACAACTAGTGTGTCGGTAAAAGATTTTGCAATATGCACTAATCCAAAACATTTCACCACTAGGGGCTAAACTACAATATATGAAATTTTCAGTAACAGAAGTATACGAACAGGAGTCTATAGAAGCACTTACAGTTATCATTATCCTCAGGGGCGTAGCCAGAAATTTTTCATGGGGAGGGTTACGACTACTGCAACTCACATATATGCATACATGTGTGTGATAAGGGAGTGAAGAATATACATTTTGTATGGCAAAAATTTCCTCATGGGGGGGGTTATGACCCCCCCCTGTGGCTACGCCCCTGATTATCCTCTCTATATCGCAGAATTGATTGAATAGATTAAGAGAAACTGAAATTTATCCAGATTTCATATACCCGAGTGCATAAATAAAATCTGGAAGAATTTCAGTTTCCATTTTTTCAATTATCCTCTCTATATCGCAGAATTGATTGAATAGATTAAGAGAAACTGAAATTTATCCAGATTTCATATACCCGAGTGCATAAATAAAATCTGGAAGAATTTCAGTTTCCATTTTTTCAATTCACATTGCCTAATTATCTTTAATAGATAAAGAATTAAAGCATGTTATCACTTTTTGGGGCACTATGCGTGTGTCTATACAATTTACAAACACTAATATTTTTATTTCCGTGTATAATGTACAAAGAAGTATGTGATCGCAAAAAAATTGGGTATCCAGATTTTGACTACTTCTAAATGTACTTTTAAGAGTTTTTGAGAGACATCTCATTATACGCATGTATGTATGTTCCTATAAATTCATGTACAAACATTATGACTGACAGCTTCATCATTTTGATCAGTGTTTCCCTGACATCTGTACGTATGTATGCAACTCGCATATCTCAAAAACTATGAGCCGTACAATGTTGAAATTTTCTATTTAGGATTGTAACATCTACATCCATACATTTTGCTGTATGGACAGAAATTCCTTAAAGTATAATTTAGAGATATTAAGTTATTTCAAATGAATCAAAAGTAATATATGTTGTTAAGGATTACAAAATGAATCTTGCCATCAAAAATGGTACCTTTATCATTTACAATTCTACTGCAGCACTCAAAAAAATTCCAACACATTACAGTCAATGGCAATTTTAGAGACATTCATCCATTTTAATCAGAATAACATCTTACCATATGGTTAGATAATGGTCCGGTGACGATCAGCCACCTCCCTCAAAAACTGCATCAGTCTCCAAACTTGGCAACTTTTGGTGTATATATTAGAGATGAGTTCGGGCTCATTTTTTGAAGCCCGAGCCCGCAGACTTTTAATCCGAGCCCGAGCAATATTATTAATGTTGGAGCCCGAGCCCGAAATTTCAGCTAAAGACAAATAAAATTAACTACTTCATTAATAGGATACAATACATTTTGGAGCTTCACACACCTTCTAGTCTCCCGTGCCGCTATTTTTTTAAATAAGTGCGTCTATTTATCCCATGAATCACTTTTTAAAATCTGTTTCAAGGAGTATGTTCAAAGGAGAAATTTTTCACGAGCCCGAGCCCGAACGCAATCGTGAATTACAGAGCCCGAGCCCGAGTCGGGCTGAGCCCGTCTCATCTCTAGTATATATGTATATATTTCATTCGCATATCTCAAAAACTATTAGTCGTAGATTGCTGAGATTTTATATACAAGATTGTTGTAACATCTTGTTGTACACCTAGATTTTTGATTCCAATCTTTTGGAGAGTTTGCAGGAGAACCCAAAAGAATTTTGGTGCTTGCATGTTATCCAAGCGGTCTGCTAAGACGAGCGATTTTTCGCTTAGATAAATGCAGGTTGCTTGAAATCATGATGGTTCTGAATACAACTGGCAGCAGTTTGCCAGCACATTTTCAAAAAAAAAATAATTTGGCGGGAATGTCTACCGGGATAATATGCAACTACCAGAATTCCAATACATTAATGTCTGGAGTCAGTTATTGTTTAGTCCATGCACAAAATCTCACTATTTGCCATCCACCTTGTCAAGTTTTGCCGAAATATTGCCAATTTAACGCCAAAAATAATTACGCATTTTGCATGACTAAAACCACCATTTTAACCATAGAATGTTAAAATTTTGTATTTAGAACTATTGTAACATGTAACTGTGCTTTTGAGTGCTGTCGACTGAGTAATTTATTTACAGGGTCACCCAAAAGATTTAAAATACATTAAGGGTCTATAGATATGTTCGTTTCATTAAAACTCTGTGATGAATAACTATTTCAGCTGTGACTGAAATCTCTCTAACTATCTCAAGCTTGTTGGCTTTTGTCAAAATATCTTTAAAATTGAACTCAGCTTGGCGGTAAACTTTAGAATTGCAGTATTTTGTCTCTTTCAAACGAAATATGTTTAGATGAAGTGCACTGAAAATATTTCTGATTTAATAGAGGTACAAGGAAGTCATGTGGTGTCCGTATCAGATTTATTAGTTGAAGGATGTGAAAAAAAAAAAAAAAAAAAAGCAATCATAATAAAAGGAGTTATAGATAAATTTTTGCAATTACTTTCTTCCATAATGATTGTATGCAAGAGAATTTTTTTTCAACACTATCATAAATTACAATGTTACTTGAAAATATGTATTCACATAATTTATACAGTAACCAGACTATGTGCAAGCAAGTGATAGATAGAAAAACATTTGAGATGCCAGTCAGACGATTTAAATTACTTAAGTTATTTACAAAAAAAGTTTCATGTTTGATGATATTTGACTGCATAATATGATTTAGGTTCTTGAATGTAAACAGCAGATAAAAACAGTATTCTTCAAGAAAAATTGGTACTTGCGTATTATCCCGGCAGTCAAACAAGACGAGTGATTTTTCGCCAAGTTAAATGCTGAATGCATGAAATTATTAATGGTTTAGATACGATTAATAGTATAGTTTGCCAGCACATTTGATGAAAAAATAGTTTATTGGAAATGACCAACGGGATAATATGCAAGTACCGAAAAATCTAAGAATCTTCAGAATAATTTTTAATCCTAATATTAGTTACACGCAGAACAGAGTGGAAATAGATTTAGGTGAAAGAATAAGGATTTATTTTAACGAAGTACAGTGTAACCATTTAATCATCTGTCCATGGACACAAGAAGAGTAGAACCTTGATTTCATGAAGTCGAAGAAACAACAGAAAAAATCAAGACAGCAAGGTGAAATAAAAGAGGAAGTTCCACTGCATACCTAATTTAGAATACCGCAAAAGAATAAAAAGGCTGGTAGCCAAGTTTAGTGATTATAAACGAGTAGATTCTAGAGGTTTTTTTTTTTTTTTTTTTTTTTTTTTTTAGGGTAAACAACAATAAGTAATTGTACATAAACACATCATATGGCAGTTTCAACATAAGAAACTACCTGTTTTATTTTTTTAATAAACCAACCACTGGTACAATACTAGTCCTATAAACAATGTATAAATTGATTTTTAATCAAAATATGTTTTTAAAATTATAATTAACAAACCAATTCTTTAATATTTTTTATTCATTTATTCTAATAAATTTTATATGCCCATTTAACAACAGAAACCACACCAGAAAGTGTTATCCATAGAAAGCATGCACTAAAATTCATGTCAATCTAAGGATAAACCTATCTAGTCAAAGCATCAAACTATAATGAAAAAAAAATATCACAATCCTAAACTAAAAAGAATATCTAATTTTGCAATGAGAGTTTAATTGTTTGCGTACAGCTTTAAAAATTTTACGACAATTCTAAATAAATAATGTACATTCTTTCATGCACACTGAAAAAAATATTTACAATAAAATGGGGAGGGTGAATTTTTTGGGGGGAGGCGAGGGATAAAGATACATGTTAAATTGCATGGATTGCTATCTGAACTCCAACGCCTGTTGCTTGCTACAGTTTGTTTACGTACTTCACAGAGTGGAGGGTTCGCAATCCGAAAACCCAGTGAACCTCGTCAGATTACACGTAGTTTTTACGGATTACCGAGATTGCTAAATAATACGTTTAGGTAAAGAAATAGCATGCGCAGAACGATGCGCGAAGCTGTCACTCAGCTGACGTCACAGATACGTCACGTCGAAATGCTCTATACGCAAACCCTCGGCGCTCGCCGCCGTGTTGCTCCGCCACGTGACGTCATTGCGGTGTCTTAGCGGTGCGGTACGGCCAGTATGAATCCGGCTTAAGAATAGGGGAAGGGCAGTCAATACGTTCGCCGCCTGCGCGGAACTAGTTCCCAATAAGGCCCTAAAAAGAGCCGGTTGCTAATTACGCACGCAGTGTCAGTCGTCGACCCAAGTCAGTAATTTGAGAGAGCACGGAGATAAAGGCCCTTATTCAGATAGATTTAGTAGCTACTAACCCTATTGTTTAGTTACTAAATTTAGTAAAGTGGATTCAGATAGAATTTGGAGGCGGAGATACTAAACACGTGACCAAACAAGCTGCTAAAATCACGTGACCAAACAAGCTGCTAAATCACCGACTAAATAAACGCAAGCCTGGAACAAGCGCTCTGATTGGTCTACTAGCTTCCCTGTTAACTTATCCCTACATTTTCCCTGACTTCCCTAGGTGTTGGTCACGTGATTTAGTACTAAATGTATCTGAATCCCGATTTACGAACATTTAGTATCTCCGCCCACTTCAACAGGACAGAGAAAACTGGCTTATATTCCTCTAATAGAAGTCGTTCCTTAAAGACTTCGCAGAATTTGTCGAATTCTGACCATTTATAAACGTAGTAATTATGCCGCAATTCCAGACCTTTAGAGAATGGGCACATTCCATTTACATACGGCGTGAAGGAATGGAAATTCAATCTGCTCCGATCTTGTGAACTTTTGCCGTTTAAAAGGAAACACTTTATTTTTCTATAAAATACATTTTACAATTAGTTTGTTAGCTAATGAAAAATAATTTTTAATCCAATATGCAGAAATAACAAGTTTTAAATTAACTTCTGATCGTTTTGATAAAGTTACAAAATATACATTCATAAAAATTTGAACACAGAGAAAATATATTAAAGAAAAAATATAATCTTGATATTTGAATTTAACTGATCAGTAACTCGCATTAATAGCTTATGTCTCTAATTTACATTTTAAAGGATTTACTTTTTTCCCCCGGTACATTTTATGAATTGTTTTAACTGTATTAGGTATATTCAATAAAAAAAGGGGGGGGGGCGTTGTTTAATTCAAAGTTATGAACAATCTAAATATTTTCATATATTGGTGGAAAATGGTGAAAAAGTAACTTAACTAAATTTACTAATATTTATTTAATTTTTTAACTAATACAGTTTAAAATGCAATTTTACTAATAGTAAATATAATTTACTTATTTTATATAAAAAAGTTACTTTTACACCAGTATATGAAAATATATAGATTCTTTATAACAGTAGATTAAGTAATTTTTTATTAAAAATACCCAATACAATCAAAATGATTAATAAAATGTACCAGGGAAAAATGGAAACCCTTTAATATGTAAAATAGCAACATCTGCTGTTTATGCGAGTTCAATTCAAAATCAAGATTATAGTTTTAACTTTAATATATTTTTTGTATATGTTCAAACTTTTATCAATATATATTTAATAACTTTATCTAAACGATTAGCAGTTAATTTAAAACTTGCTATTACTGAACATTTAATTCAAAATTGCTTTTCATTAGCTAAAACCAGTAGTAAAATGTTTTATATTTAAAAATATAAAGTGTTTCCTTTTTTTAAAACGGCATGTGCGCAAGATAAGAACTGCTTGAATTTCCATGCTTTCACGATATATGTAAATAGTATGTGACTCTCACATTCTCTAATTATCTAGAATTGAGGTATAATTAGTACGTTTATAAATTGTCAGGATTCGACGAAATCGTCAAGCAACGACCTATTAGACGAATAAGCCTGCTTTTTTTATTATTTTTTCCCTGTAATAAAATGAGAACAAGTTTTCTAACTATAAATTTTAGTCCCCCCCCCCGTCCCGCGAGAAAAATCTTGTCTACTTCATTACACAAACAGTTTTTTATTTCTCTTAATTCTTTGATTTGTTAAATTTTACTACTCCAAACAGGCTTATATTACATACTAGATGCATACATATTAGTATACAATTTAAAAAGAAAAAAAAATTACCTTTGCATAAAAAGCTTAACCTATTTCATTCTAAGTTAAGCCATTATGCAATAATGGTTGACTTTTGTTATACAGTAGAACTCCAATTATCCGAACTCCGACTAACCGAATCGCCGATTATCCGAATCGCTTTTAGAATTTCAGAAGAAAATTAAGACGGAGCGACCTTCCCTCCGCGAAGCTAGTGTAGGCGCACAGCGATAACGCACTAATGTGCAGCACTTGTAAGTAGTCTTAACATGCAAACGGACGTGTTGCTTTTTCATTTAATTAATTAAAAGCTCTTTTCTTTGAAAATAGTTTTCTTCTCTCATTTTCAACATACATATAAACAGTAATAAATATAATACATACTAAACCCTTTGCAATTATGCCTTCGTTAAACAAACCGATTACTGTATTTTCGAACGCGTTATATCCCTTCAAAGAACACTCGTTTTTAAAAGGGCGGTCCCCCGAACATAGCGGCGCCCTTTGATGTGGGAAAACCGGGGCTTTCTAAAAGTCAACAATAAATAAAAAATGCCACAGCCTATGCGAACAGAGAGAGAAAAAAATGATGATGTGAGAAAAATATTGATGGATTCTGGATTCCTACACTGACTTCCCCCCGCGAAGTCAGTGTAGGCACAACGGCAAGTTAAGACAAGTTCCGGCGCATTGCAGTCACGGCGCACCTGTCATTGTTTGTTTTGATTAGCCAGTGTGCTATTGACCTTGCTCGAGGACGCTACTCTTTCGCTACGGCTTATGTACTTTTGTTTGTGCGTGTACAATACTGTATTGTTTTTATACCATGGCTTCGAAAAGAAAACGTGTTGTGCTATCGTTAGCGGACAAACTGAAAATTATAGAGCAACTCGATAAAGGTGTAACGGGTAAGAAGTTGTCTGAGATTTATGGTGTTGGACAAGCAACAATTTCTGACATTAAAAACAGTAAGTCAACACTTTTAAACTTTGTTTCGGTGCTTGAAAATGAAGATGGAAGTTCCTCCAGGAAAACAATGAAGACAGCAACCAACAAAAATTTGGAAGATGCCGTGTTTAAATGGTTTTTGCAGCAACGTTCTATGGGAAATCCGATTTCAGGTCCAATCCTTTGTGAAAAAGCCAAAATCTTAGCAGAAAAGCTTGGTTATTCATCTTTTAAGGCTAGTAACGGCTGGCTAAGGAATTTTAAATTCAGGCATGGTGTACGCGAGTTAGATTTGGCTGGTGAGAAGCTTTCAGCAGACTCTGCAGCTGCTGAAAATTTTATTGAAAAATTTAAAACTGCATCAGAATCCTATGATCCGGAGTTTGTTTATAATGCCGATGAAACTGGCCTTGTTTGGAAAGCATTACCAAAAACCACTTTGGCTTCTAAAAGGGAATCTAGTGCCCCTGGACATAAGGTCAGTAAAGAACGTGTTACAGTGCTTAACTGTGCCAACTCCACTGGAAATCATAAACTGCCACCTCTTTTGATAGGAAAATCAAGAAATCCAAGAGCATTTAGAAACGTAAAAAAACTTCCACTCTTCTACAAAAGTCAACCCAAGGCCTGGATGACTGCAGCTTTGTTTACCGAATGGTATGATGAAGTGTTTATTCCTGAAGTGAAAAAGCACCAAAAATCGGTGGGAAAAGAAGGCAGTAAGGTGCTTTTAATTGTTGATAACGCACCCACTCATCCTACAGCAGAACTGTTGGAAAGAGAGAATGGGCAGTTTAAAACGACGTTTTTGCCTCCCAATGTTACAAGTTTGCTGCAACCCATGGACCAGTCTGTTATTGAAACAATGAAGCGCCATTACAGAAGGCAACTGCTGAGAAAACTGCTGATCGAAGGTGCTGAAGATGAAGAATTGGTTTTGGCAAATCATAGCAAAATAAATTTAAAGGACTGCTGTTACATGGTAGCGGAAGCTTGGAGTTTGGTTACGGCAGTGACGCTAAGACGTGCGTGGAATAAACTGAAAGGCCTACCGTCTGAGAAGAACAAAAAAAAAGAATCTGAAGAAAATGAGAAACAAGAATATGGAGAGGATGATGATGATGAAGATGCGTTGTCACTAGAGGAAATAAGAAAAATGATTGTAAAAATTCCTGGTTGTACAGAAGTAAGTGCTGAAGATGTAGGAGAGTGGATGGCTTGTGACACGTCTGACCCTGGTTTTCAAATTCTCAATGACGATGAAATTGTTGTAAGTGTGAGAGAAGATGTTGAAGTGGAAGTGGAAGAAGAACTTTCTGCTGATGTTGAAGTAGACGCTGGACCATCAGCTAGTGAAGCATTTGCCGGCCTCGAGACTGCTTTGAAGTGGATGGAGCGTCAGCCCGAGTGTGACCACTTGCAACTGCTCACCGTCAAGCGAATGCGTGACCTGGCTGCCCGAAAACGGTTGAAGACCGCAAAACAGCTTACATTAACGGAGATGTTTAAAAAACAATGATTTTTATTTCTAAACTTGTACATAAGTACATTTTATTTATATTTAAAACATGTGAAAATTTCATGTTTCTTTCATTTAATTCAATAAAAAAATAGTGCAATATCAAAACGTAGCTTTTATTCTCTCCAATGGCAATTTTTTTTAAAAAATCCGATTATCCGAATATTTGATTATCCGAATGGGCCCCGGTCCCCATTAATTCGGATAATTGGAGTTCTACTGTAGTAAGCTCACATTAAGTAAAATCGTGCTTATTATGAGAAAAAAATATTTTATATGTTTAAGGTAAGCAGTTGATTTTATGGTAATTGTACCTGTATATTTCACTCTATAATAAGGAATAACAAGACTTATAATTAGCGATTAAAAAGAAAATGATTAGAAGAAACAAAGCACATAAGTATTAGTTAAGTAATTATTTAACTCACCTCTAAAATTTTGACAGCCGGAATTAAAATTAGTAGTTACCCCGACAAACTTTAACAACACCGGCCAACACAATTTAAAGAGAGCCAGACAAACTTATTAATACATGTCAAGCTAACGATAAATCGTGTTAGCATTAAACTTGAAAATATTCCAAGAGATTCTTGAAAAATATCCACTTTTATAGTTAAAACTATCGAAAATGTACTCTTCTGTGCAGCGCAGCTGAGCTCAGCCAGTGACCACGCGATGAAAATGGCGCTAGATCTGCCCTTGCATAAAAAAAACTGCGAAGCGAACCACGACCAAATACACACACAAAAAGAAGAGAAAAAAAGGCATCTGTGACGTGACTTCAGCGTTCTCCAAAATTCTGAGAAATCAGGTGGGGTGGACAGGTCAAAGGTCGTGTGAAAGGACACGGTAACGTTTGTCTCCCCTGCACTGTTTATTCGACGTTAAACTGACTATTAACTAAGCTGAAAAAATTTCTCGGTGCTCCATCTGTTTCTTCTTGGCTGGCTGGAGGGTCTCTCAGACCGCCGAAGCCATGAGCGGAAAATCGGCGATGTATTGACGGATCATAGACCTCGTGGGGGTGACAAACATTAACAGTCGAAGATACCCGCCTCCCTGACCAGCATACAACGGCTCTTTATAACGTTGACAACACAATATATGTTTGATCTCTTTTAAACGCTATTTTTTGCTGTAATTTTTCCTCGACCTATTTTCGACATTTCGACATCGGGAATACGTAATATATACGTGTGTGCGCTTGCTGGGTGTATACCCATACTTTAAATCTTGACTGACTTTGATACTAAAAAATGAACTCTAATAGCTCTTTATATCAATTGTGTATTCTTATTTCTAATAAATTAATGGAAGTATTTCATTCATTTATAAATATTCATTTAAACCAGAAATATGAAAGGACCATCATGTTAAAATATTGCAATTTATTCAAAATTTCATTCTTGGAATAGTATTTGTATTTTTCAGAAGACATTGCTTTTTACACTGGATCATTTTGTGATAATTTTTCATGAAATTTTGTTCGCCCTCTAAAAAAAGTATTCGAGTGCAAGATAATTTTCGTACGTCAATTTCATATTTAAAGCATGGTTCTTCATAAAAAGCATGATTATTCATTAATCATTAACAAAACTGAAATGGGAAATTTGGCTCATAGTCGGATACTTTATTGAATGTCTGTACAGTGTACATGCTACACACACAATGACAACAAACGGTTTCAGAGATCGAATTTCATTGTTTCTCTGAGTAGATGGCGGTTTTAGTTGGTTTATTTTTCTTATTTCTTCAGATTTTTCTGAAAGAAATAATCTAAACGGAAACTTTCAGGGAAAAAAAGTACAATCTTTAAATTTGGGGACAAAGTATTTTTGGGGACAAAATGCAAAAAAAGATCTATATTTGGGGACTTTCCTCGAATTTCGAGGACGTATGGTCACCTTAGGTTACCCCCACATGGTTCCTTCTGACGGCCCCCCGGCCTGGCTCTCGCCTCTCTTGCTGCGTTTCTTTGTCATCTCGTCCTTCTGAAATACTAAGAGCATAAAAATAGTGGGTCTGGTCCCACAGAACAAGTGAGATAACGGCCCTCCAGCCATAAATCTCCAAAATCCCGCCCCTCTTGAGGGGGTGTCTTCAAACCTTCAAACCAAACACCAAAACATGCATTTTTGAATTTACTAAAATAAAAAATACAAGAAAATTATTACCTTTGAAAAATTATGTACCTTCGTAGCAGTTTCTAACATGTGCATGAATTTCCTCCTCGAAAAAAATAATGTTTGCAGCTTCAGCAAACATAAAATACTTTTCATGACAACATAGGCCGCATTCGTAAGCGCCAAACAAGTTTCTATCTATCTAAGGTGTTAGTAAAGGAAATTGAGTGCACTCAGTTTAAAAACTAGAGCGCTCGTATACAAAACTGAGATCAGGACGTTTATCGGTCTGAACGTACTAATATGTAATTAATATTACGCATTTTCTTTTGTTGAAACCACAGTGACTGGTTTTCGACACGAAAAGTGTCTCATTTACTTTAAAACTTCTTACTTATTTTAAAACTCGCATAAATCCTCACGATACTACTTAGCTGTGCTGGTGTGTAAACCCACCAGGTATGGCACAGCCAACACCGACCAATAACACCTCTACAGTGGACCTCGGTCCATTGATGCTGTATGCAAGCACCTTCAACCAGAGATACAATGCTACAAACTGTGACAACTACCAATTACTTATGGGCTATCTGAACTTCTTGGACGAGAAGAGGAAAGCACAAGACCCCATACTTGCGGAGGTAAGTGATCTGCATGATTCAGTTACCAGCCTCATTCAATCCCCTTTACTTGAAAACATAACAGAAACGCAAGGTTTCCGATATTATTATAGTACTTGTAAGAAAACAGTCGACAAAATCTTGAGCAAGACTGGAATTAGCTTAAACATTAAAAGTTTTCGTACCGGTAGCAAGCGTAAAACTACTAACAACAATGATCTCCCGTCTGCTAAATGCGCCATAATAGAAATTAGTCACACAGCTGAAACTCATGACAATCATGATTTATCTGAAAACTTACACACCAGTGATATGGACGACGTCCAATCTAACATCGAAGTCGAGAGTCATGCTCAAGAAAGTAGCGTAACTCAGAACAGTCTCACTAAAAAGAATGCGAACATCGTAGTCTATTGTGAAATTAAAACAAACATTATCGAACAATTGGGTAAAATAAACGATCTTCTAAAAACCGACTTTGACGCTAAAATAGCCGGAGAGTACGTTAAAATAACCCTTAAGGACCCTAACAAATTTCGCTCTCTCCAAACATACCTCAGTGAAAATAATATCGGATTCCAGTCAATGGATCCTAGAGAGCTTAGACCACGCAAAATCATCATAAAAGGCATCAAATCAAATACACCTTCCCAGGATATCGACGACTATCTGCGGGAACACAAATTTGAACCCTTAAGTATAACATACTTAACAAACAGGAAAACCAAAAAACCCCTTGACATATTTCTCATCTCACTTAAACCCACGCCAAACCACGCGGATATCTATAATCTTAGAAAATACTACTGGCTTGATATTACTGTTGAAGACTACCGAAAGCCAAAAATACGTCAGTGTTATAACTGCCAAGCCTATGGACACTCGTCCATGACATGCTCCCTAACCCCCAAGTGTCTAAAATGTGGGGAGCCCCATTTGGTCCGTAGCTGTCCTACCCGAGGGCAGGAGTACTTTAAATGTGCTAACTGTACTGGCACCCACCCTGCAAATTATCGGGGATGTCCAAAAAATCCTGCAAACAGAAATAAACACCCAGGCGCTGTTAGCGAAATCAAAACCAAACAAAACGTCCAAACAAACATACTAAATAACCTACAAACATTTATGCCTGCCCCCACCCCTAAAGTGTCAGCATGGGAGAAACCACCATTAACCAAACCCCAGGAAGAAGATCACTGCTACGCTCTACAAAACCTGGCAAGTACATCCAGCAATAATAACGTAGAACCTCCACCTACTACTCAAATCATATCCGCCGATGAATTCAGTGAGTTGTCGGAGGACGAAGAACCTTCTACAAAACCCGTACACAAACCTAACAAACCTAAAAAGCGACCTTGGAAACACCAAAGAGAAGCTAAAAAACAGCTTCCAGAAAAACCGCAAGCGAACACAACGAAAGCTCCTGAAACGCACACATACTTTACAAACTTTATGGATATCACGAAATCTATCAAAGAGATATCTAAGATCATAGACATAACTAAAATCGTTAACTACTTTAAAGAGCTTTCTTCTAAAATTACCAAACATACTGAGCCCATTGAACAACTTTGTATTATTATGGAGCTCACTCAAAAGTACTTTATCCAATCTATCAATGGCTAGCACAACCAAAAACTTCTTGCGCGTTCTATACTGGAACGCAAATAGTCTTCACCAAAAAATTAGTGAGTTAAGAAACTTCTTATCGTACGGTGAGTACGATGTTATTTTATTGCAAGAAACCAAACTAAAAAAACACATAAGGTATAACATCCCTAATTACATACTGTACAGAAACGACCGCCAATGTAGTCGTACAAATGGTGGCACTGCCATCTACGTAAAAAATGACATACCACACTATCCAGTAACGGACTTAACTCACGAAATACTGGAAGCAAACTCCATTATTATTACTGGTGACCCTCAAAAACATATAATGCTGACATCTGCATACGTCAGGCACGGACATCCTTTCCCGACTAAAGACATTCACAACATATTCAATTACTGCGAAGCAAATGTTATTGCTGGTGACTTTAACGCTCACCATTTCGCATGGGACTCCAAATACAACTGCCCCTTCGGCACATCCCTACTAAAATTTATGATCAATAACAACATACGTATGGCTGTTCCACCCCTTCCTACTCATTACGCCACTAACGGATCATCGTCCATAATAGACCTTGCTATTTACAAAAACATGAATCAAACAATCCAAAGCTCTGTGCTACAGCGGTTTGACTCCGATCATCTCCCAGTGCAATTTGACATTAACTTAAACATTGCACGGCATCCTCAGAATGTTCACTTAAAAACAAACTGGATAGACTACACGAACCGACTGCTAAGCGCACCTATTTGCCTTCCTGATATCCACAATACTGAAGACATTGAACGCGAGACTACTCGCATCACGGACATAATAACGTCCGCTTACTACAACTCATCTGAACCGGTCAAAAACAACGGAGCTATCAAACTCCCTTCTCACATTAAAGAAAAAATTAGGCAGCGTAATACTGCCAGGAAATTATACCAACGCACTCGTAGTCCCATAGACAGGCAAAACTATCACAAAATAAGAGCTGAAACTAGAGTACTACTACGAGCCCATTCAAATGAAAACTGGGAAAATTTTATCACTAGCCTTAACCCCGAAGACAGTTCAGTGTGGAAGGCACTGAAAAAAATAAAAACCAAAAATCGCATATCCCTCCCCTCAAAGAAGGCAGCAGTTACGCCTTAACCGACTACGATAAAGCAAATACACTGGCTAGAACATATGAAAAGCAATTTAGCCTCCACGAAAACATTGCAGTGGACCCAACTACGGACTACCATATAAAGGAGACTGTCGATAATTTCCTTCGCACTCCTTGTACAACTGAAATCTCCCCCACAAAACCGACGGAGCTGGTTATGATAATTAAAAAACTGTTAATTAAAAAATGTCCTGGAAGCGACAAAATTAGTAACGTCATGCTAAGAAATATGCCTGCACGTACCCTCATTTTCCTGACCTCGTTGATTAACCACATACTCAAATTAAAATACTTCCCAAAAGCCTGGAAAACATCAATCGTCTGTCCTATACCCAAGCCAAATCAAAGCAGCACCTCACCTAGCTCGTACAGACCGATTAGTTTATTAAGCGCCTTAAGTAAATTAGCGGAGAGAGTCATACTCCACCGCATTCAAGAACACCTCACTCGAAACAACATTATTATTCCCGAACAATTTGGATTTAGAGAACAACACAGTACGATTCATCAACTCCTTAGAGTCACAGAACATATCGCTGAAGCAATGAAAGAAAAAAAGGAAGTCGGTATTCTCCTCCTAGACATATCAAAAGCGTTTGACAAAGTATATCATACAGGCCTCATGTACAAGCTCATACAAATCGGCATGCCAGACTCTCTAATTCATTTAATTCATAATTACCTTTCTGACCGTACATTTATGGTTCGAGTAAACAATACTCACTCTAACCGCACTCCTGTAAATAGTGGTGTTCCCCAAGGATCAATCCTGGGACCTACACTGTTTAACTTGTACGTCAACGATATCCCTAGAAATCCGTACACCACACTTGCTCTGTTCGCCGACGATACGGCGATTATTTGCAGAGCTCACCACCCCACAGTACTCTCAAGATGCATTCAAGCACATATTGATGCTCTCGAAACCTGGCTCGATACCTGGAAAATTAAACTAAACTCCGACAAATGCCAAGCAATACACTTCTCAAGAAAACATAACCCTCCCCGCATATACGTAAACAACAATGTCGTCCCATGGAGTAACACTGCCACTTATCTGGGAATTACATTGGACAGGTCACTCACATGGAAACCACACATTACTAAAATTAGAAACCGCATGGCGGCTGCCGCCAAAAAGATTGCTCCTATACTTTATTCTAAAAAAGTCAGCAAGCAAAACAAAACGCTAATTTACAAAACAATGATCAGGCCTATCGCTACTTACGCAGCCTCCGTATGGGCTTTTGCAGCTAAATCGCACATGAAATCCCTGCAAGCTAAACAAAGTGCAATACTTAGAAAAATCCGTAAAGGAAACCACTTCCTAAGAAACACCACGATTCAAAATGACCTGGCCGTTGAGCCGATTAAGCACACAATCCACAGACTTGCCGTAAACTTTTACGATAATATATCCAGTATCAATAACGACATTCTTGCCGAATTTCCGGATTACGACTTTCGTGATCCATCTAATAGCAAAAGACCGAAGGCGGTCCTCGCCAAATGCTCTCCATATCTTGACATATTTGATCCTCCACAATAACGTACTTCAGACTGCGGCTTTAAAAAAAAAAAAAAAAAAAAAAAAAAAATTATTAAATAAAAAACCCTTTCCCTACTAACATCCTTCTGGCCGGGCTGTTCATGCAGATCACTTCTTACTGTACTTGACTGATATTCATCTCAACCCGTCCTGTTTGGGGACTCATTACAAGACTGAAAATACCCGACTGAAAAGATCATACATACTGGAGTTAAAGGCCTAGTGCCCAGGGCACTCCTACAAGAACCTATCATCAGTCAGTCAGTCAAAACTGAGTGCGTTTAATTTTTTGAGGGCCAACGATTTTTTCCGACATCGGGAGGGGAAGGGGCAGTCATTTCACCAACCCTTCCCCCCCCTCCACCAACAATTTTTTTAAAATAAAAGGTGTCAACCTTGGTACCAGGAAAAATTTTGTTTGTACTTCTATAGCTCAATTACAATAATCATTCCCTTCAGGGACGGGGCAGCTATTTTGCCCGCCCCCACACCAATTTTTTATAAATAAACGGCTTCAATCTTTTTTAACCTCGTCTGTACACCCTCGCAAAAAAGTATTCGAGTATAAGTCAAATTTCCTGTATCAGTTTCATGTAAACTAATTAATTTACCGATTTTTTTTTTTTGTATCTCAATAGTTTGCTTAAATTAACAGTTTTCTTCGTGCGGAAGGGGATGGGTGGTGGCAGCTATTTCGCCCCCCCCCTTTCCATTTGAGCTTGTAAAATTTTCGTTTACGTCTCATCAGTTTGTTTAAATAACCGTTTTCTTGAGGGGAAGGGCTGGAAGAATTGCTTCTCCCCATCCTGAAGAAGAAAACTATGGTAAGCAAACTATTGAGGGGGCGAATTATATAGTTCGCCCCTTCTACTCATTTACCGAGGGGGCGATAAATCCCCCTGCACCCCTGTTGGCACGTGCCTGACTAAACACACGAATTCCAATTTTTTTACGAAAACTCGTTCAACGAGTATGTCGTTTACGAAAGCTCCCAAAGTTTCCCGCCGGACAGCTACGGAGAAGAAAAGGAGACAAAAGATAACTTCAGAGAAAAGAAAGAGGGCACTGACCCGATTCCCACTTATGCTTGGGGAGAAGGGTCCACTTTGGGACACCCAGAGAAAACGGAGAGCAGCGTTATGAATGATGACAAGTCTTTTTAATTCCGACTCAGCCGAATAAATCGGACAAGCGTACTCAATGGTACTCCAAATAATTGAATTTTTCTATCGATAATAAATCAGAGATCCGAACTCCCCAACGGAGGGAAGAAAAGTTAACGCGAACTTCTTCGATATGGTCCTTAACCCATTCGTGCCTGGATATTTTTGCGACTTTCTTCGATTTTTGCTAACACCAGCAGTCATTGATAAATTTCTGATGTCAACTTTTTGAACAAGGGATGATTTCATTTAAAATCATTATGTATAAAAATTGAAATGTCAACATCCTACTTGGCCATATTAAAATATTTTGTGGAATTGAGGTTCAATACTCGCGAATAAAGGCTAGGAAAAATAAATAACGTTTTCGACTGATAGCGAAAATGCCGTCCCAAAAAAGGGACGCTAGGCATAAATGGGTTAAAAGAGAGGTTTGTCGAAAAAACTATTCGAGCAAGAGAGACATTTCCTACGTTGGTTTCGTATATTAAAAATTATTTATCAAAGAATATGAATTAGGCTGTGTATAAATATGACTTTCTATATTTTTATCAAGTTGTGCGTTTTCCAAAAACTCAATTATTATTCGCAAATCTAAAATAGGAAATTTCTCTCTTGCTCGAATACTTTTTTTTTGGAAGGTGTACATATTTTTTCAAAGGTAATCATTTTCTTGCATTTTTCATTTTAGTAAATTCAAAAAATGCATGTTTTAGTGATGAGATTGAAGTTGATTTAAACCGATAGTAGCGAAATTTGAACTTATCTTGCTAAATACTTTTGAAAAAATTAAGTTTAATTTGAAATTTCTAAATTTTGATCTGTGCACTTCAATTATAGCCACTCTTTCTTTTAAAAATCCTGTTAATTTTATATTGAGTATATACTAAAAACTCTCCTCAGCAAAATTAATGCATTCGCGAATTGTAAATAAACACGTCTCCAAGGCGACGAAACTAAATAAACTGAAGTTGTTCGTAAAGTCAAAAGAAAACGATAACCACTGACAGCACTAAACACACGCATTTCAGTTTTCTTACGAAAACTCGTGCAACTAGTTTGTCGTTTACGAATGCACCCAGTGTATTTTTATTGTCAGATTTCTTTATAAAACACAATTTCTGCTCCCTAGTGAAATAGCTGGTGGGTAGGCCCTGGCCCAACGAAAGAACAAGGCAGCTCGAACTTTGACCCAGATACAACAAATTAAGGGAGGTGCAGAGCGCCCTTAACAACCTTTATTATAGTTTTTACTGTTTAATTTTGAAAAAGTTCTTCCTATAAAATAGCTTAAACAGAATGTTTTTGTTAGTTCTATAATATTGTCATCCATTATGAGGGCATATATAGTAATTTTTACTGAAAGATCACTCACCAAACTGAAACTTATGTAGACAATGAATCTAACGCAATGCCAGTACAATTAACACTTTGCCGTCCTGCGACACCACAGTGGGGTCGTTCACCCTCCAAAAAAAGTATTCGAGCAAGAGAGAAATTTCCTATTTTAGATTTGCGAATAATAATTGAGTTTTTGAAAAACGCACAACTTGATAGAAATATAGAAAGTCATATTTATACAAAGCCTAATTCATATTCTTTGATAAATAAATTTAACATACGAAACCAACGTAGGAAATGTCTCTCTTGCTCGAATACTTTTTTTGGAGCGTGTACGTAACGTATCGCTAAACGGCCGGCGACACCACAGTGGTGTACGAGTATTTTCAATTTATTTGATCACTAGACCAGTTTCTGACGTTTTGCTAACAGATTTCCAAGGCCAAAAAACAGAAGGCACGGAGGTGTACAAGGAGGGCAAACACAATACTGTGAAAATGGGCCAAGCTGAATTCGCCAATGACTGATATATGTCTTATGCTGCTACCTGGCGGCAGTAAGTGCAACTAAGTCCACTAATGCTGGTATCTGTGGATTTCTGTTAGTAATTTGTTAGAGTACATATTTTCTGGACTTTTGTCTGGTATTGTACATATTTTCTAGAAAAAATAATTATTTTTACTACTGATGTGCAAAATTTATTCATCATCGGAGGTATTAGTACAAATTACTAAATATATATTAATGATAGCTTGACACTAACTAGCTGGCTTAGTGAATATAAATTTTCACGCTGTCTGAATGCTCACAACATGCTCAGTACGCTGGGAAAGGACATTTCAAATTGAAAAATTAATTAAACTACTAATTCAAAAATAAAAACGCTAATTCTTTCTTAGAAATACTGTGCTAAAGGCCTGCCAGATGGCACAATAGCGTCATATATCGACCGAATCGGCGTAAGGTCCGTTTTCGTGGAAGGAACAGCTTTATCGATGAAACGCCTTCTGAATCTAAGTCCATGATAGAAGGTCAGAAACTAGACTATTGCAAGAAAACCTTTGCGGCCACCCAAAGAAATTTTTACGATACAAGCGGACGGCAAAGTGTTAATTTTCATCAAGTATTATGTATACATACATGTGTGTGTGCGCGTATTCGCAAAAGCGCGAAATGCTTTAATAAATAATGCATAATAGTTTTGTAATGTTTGAAAGAACTTTCTTATTACCAGAATGATATTTTTGCAGAAATGAAGCATTATTTGTATAGTGTGCAAAGAAAAAATATTATACCCCTAATGCTGTTAACGATTTTGCTTATTCTTATGCAGAACTAACTTTTACTGGCCTGCGTATGTGGAGGGGGTGTGACATCGGATGTGCCCGAACCGGGGACACCATGCTTAGCGACGCCTCTGATCGGTGCACAACCGGTGAATTATCGAACGCGCCCAAAAGCAACAGCAAATTTCTCCCAGTGATGGTAAGGCACGCTAATGGTAACCTGTAAGAAATTTCCCTTTTTGAGTTGAAAATCACTGAAATCACAGCTCAGCAAAATTTATCTTTAGGCTCGTTTACATGTGAAAATGGAAAATCCCGGGTTAAAGCGGAGTACAGGGGAAACAGGGCCGTAACCAGAGGGGGGGGCTACGGGGGCTGAGCCCTACCTAGCCGGCTTTCAGCCCCCCCCCCTAAGATTTTCAAAATTTTTTGTAAATTTACAAATAAATACGAAATTCTAGAAACGACTGATTTTTAACAATCGCTAAATTTTACATTAAAAAAAATACTCATTGTTTTGGGAGAATTTCTCATCACAATGGCCAGATTTCTATACATACGGTTAATTATTTTGCTGCTCTTGGCTGCATGTAGCATCGGTTTTCGGATTTTTCCGAGTACACGAAACTGCCGGTTTCCTTTTAAGTTCCTTACAATTATATATTTAAAATGAAAAATAAATACAATTTTCAGTAAATTTTTATTATAAAGTTTAATTGTTAACTTTTTTTTTATTTTACAGAGTTTATTATTATTATTATTGGATAGCATTTAATGGATTGCAAAAGGCACAATTAACCAGTAACTACGTCTTGTGAATTATTGTTGTACAAAAAATTACTCTAACCGATATCCAATACTGCATTCTCTCAAAATATCATTTGAATATTTTTAATGGAATCTCAATGAAAAAATTATTAACATAATGAATGTTAAATATTTTAAAAACACTGTGTTTTTTGAAGCAAATACTCTAGAAAAAAAAGTGAAAATTGAACCCCCCCCCCTTTCCGCCTACTAATACTTATATTTGTTCCGCCCACCCCCCCTTCAAACTAGATTCAAAGCCCTACCTAACATTTCATCCTGGTTACGGCCCTGAGGGGAAATCTCGCAATGCATCATGGGAAAGCGGGGTTGACTCTGCATTAACCCTCCTTCCGACCAGGAATCTTTCTACCCCACATTTTCCTCCCTAAGTAGGGGAAGCGGGGTAGAAAGCAGTGTAAGTCACGGGATTTACTCCGCATTTTTGCACATGTAAACGGGCCCTTTGTGGCAAACCCATGTACACCCTCCAAAAAAGTATTCGAGCAAGAGAGAAAATTCCTATTTTAGATTTGCGAATAATAATTGAGTTTTTGAAAAACGCACAACTTGATATAAATGTAGAAAATCATATTTATGCATAGCTTAATTCATATTCTTTGATAAATAATTTTTAATATACGAAACCAACGTAGGAAATGCCTCTCTTGCTCGAATACTTTTTTGGCGAGTGTAATTTTTCGTTCCACATAATTGAAGTTTTTGAAGAAACGAAATTGAAAGACTTGTGAATTATCCAAAAAATTACAAGACTCGTAATTAGTGACAGACCATTATAGCTTTTAATGTAAACAAGCATCACGACTCATAAGCATCAGTCCGCAGGCCTCACCATCACTGGCGTAACTAGAGTTGACTCATGCGGGGGGGTACCCCCAGCAGTCAATCACTCCATATTATACTATAGTCATGTAGCTTCAAATTAAATAAATAGAATATATTTTTTATAAATGTTATTTTGGTTATAAATGTTTTCTTTTTTAACAGCAATCTGAATAAGAATCTTCTAAATCTAAGTCACCCTATTTATTGGTTACAATAACTTACTACACTTAATAAACTCATCAATGCTGCAAAGAACTCATCATAAAAATAAAATAAAATTACACTATCAAACAAAAGAATATTCTTAAACATATAAGTAAAAAATTGTGATCGTTCCCTCCTCTACAGAAGTTAATCACTCGGTACAATCTACCCAGCAAACACACACAGGTTCTCTGAACAGAAGATGTTTTCTGAACGTTAATAGACGTTCAGAGAACCTGTGTGTGTTTGCTGGGTAAAATCAAGTCGGCGAACTGTTTCTGCAAACTCCTCCAACACTTCACAAGCAGTGATATCTAGCTCTCTGTGGATATTAAGCATACCAACCCAGCAAACACACACAGGTTCTCGGAACGTCTATTAACGTTCAGAAGACGTTTTCCGAACGTTAATAGACGTTCAGAGAACCTGTGTGTGTGTTTGCTGGGAAGTCTATTTAACCTTTGCTGACCAGTTTTGATCCTAAAGTAAGTTTTCAGTCTTCGTAGAGACGAAAGCAACCTTTCACTAGTGCTTGTGGACACAGGAAGAGTGGCAAGAATTTTCGGAAGGGTGTTTAAAGTTGGGAAAATATCCTTATGGCAGGTAGTGTAGTAATTAATTGACTTTCTTGAACTGATTTTCAAATCTTTTACCGTCTCGTATCACATATGAAGTTCTCCAATGGCAGCGATATCACTAATTTGTATATTTTCTGATAGAAATTCAGAAGTTTTTTAAACTTTCTTCCTGTATTCCTCCTGTGTACTTTTAAACTTTCGTCATGTGTTTTGGTGGCTTGAGCATTGCTGTTAAGTATTAGACACTCAAAACTTCCCAGAACTTTTTCATGTTTCAGAAACCGACGATTCGGTTCACTTAAAAAGTGATCCAGAAATGGCAAAAATATTGAAAATCCTAAAATATGATTCAGGCGTGTTTGTTTCAATGTTGCACCTCTGTGTTTGTCTTCCTGTTCTTCTTGGGGGTTTTATTGCGGAACCGAGTAATTCAGCCATAGCCTCGGATATTTTAAATATTGTTGCAAAATCTTCTTCAGCGTTTGATCTCATTTTCTCTATCATCCCTTTAAGATTGTTCACCATGTTCATGGCATCCAAAAGATCGATATCTTCATGCTGCAAAGATCCAGCAAGGGGTAAGCTTAAAGAAAATACTTTACCCATCACCTGTAAACTGATTATGAAGGATGAACTCTTGGAGTGCATATACGAGCTGCGATGCCATCAAAGCTGATTCCAGATCCTCCCACTGTGAAACTTCTTCAAGAGCCTGATAGACAGCGGCTAACATTTCTTGAAGTAGTAATAGGGGAAAATGGCGTTCAACCCACCTAGTTGGACATAGTTGTTTTAAACGGGTAGTATTGGTTTCAGGAAACAGTTTCTGAATTGCTCTTTTAATAATTCCCCATTCGTTTTGGAGTGTTAAAGAGCACACATAGTTTTGTTGCAGTCCTACAGCAATTTCTGATCTCAGAAACTGAACATGATGCACTAATAGCAAGGTTCAAGCTATGGGATGCACAATGGACATACATTGCAGTCGGATGCACGTCCGTTACATAAGCCTGTGCTCCGATGAATTTTCCACTCATTGCAGAGGCTCCATCATATCCTTGTCCCGTCAAACACTTTGTATCGATTCCAAACTCCTGTAAGAAATTCAAAATGATTGTCACCAGGTTTTTACCTGTTAAATCAGAAACAGGTAAAAAGTATTCGAGCAAGAGAGAAATTTCCTATTTTAGATTTGCGAATAATAATTGAGTTTTTGAAAAACGCACAACTTGATAGAAATATAGAAAGTAATATCTATACATAGCCTAATTCATATTCTTTGATAAATAATTTTTAATATACGAAACCAACGTAGGAAATCTCTCTTTTGCTTGAATACTTTTTTGGAGAGTGTACAAACTGGAAGAAATCTTCTCTAATGCCATTATGTAGGTACGTCACGCTGGTTGATGCTTGTTCTTGCGTTGAGACGTCTGTCGTTTCATCCGCAAGAACTATAAAACATTTCGCTGAATTTACCATCTCAACCAAATTCTTCAACATTATATCATTAATAGCAGAAATAATTTCATTTGGTGTTTTTGGTGAGAGGTAAAGTGCATTTTCGATCCTATTTCTAAATGCCTTTTCAAATTATTATCTCCAGAATTAGCTCTGAATCTCAAAAGAGCTCGGAAGTTTCCCTCATTTTCAACAGTACAAACTTCCAAATTAAGCTTTTCGTGGTCACTGTGGGCTCGAAGTGGTATACCCTGCCTACTACAAAACAATACAGTTTCAATTATTGGCAGGACTGCTTTCCTGTTTTCAATAATTTGTTGCTGCAGAAAAATAAACCATTGTGCAAAATAGGATTCAGAATGTTATGGTCATTTACATATTATAAAATAATATAATTGTCAATATGTGCAGCAAATTATAGAAATAGGTAAACCTAATTTAGTTATGTGTATATATAAATTTTGACATCTTTATGTCATAACATCACACGTAAAAGAATCTAAATTGTTTTCATAAAAACAGAGGATCACAAACTGAACCGTAAATAAATTTTTATCATATTCAGTAAAAAACTTATGATAAAACATAAAAGCTATTTCAGGGATGCTAATCAACTAATTACGATCGATCAACTATTTGCTTATGATCAGTAAATAGAAAATTTTACCTGTCGTTTCAAAATTATACCAATATCATTGACTTCTGATGGGACTGGCTGGCTGAACAAGTTGAAGGTACACGTACACTTTCGTTTTCGTTCACAGAAACTTGATTTTCTTTAGCGTCTTCCTCATTGTTAGTCGCCTCTGATCCGAGTTTCTTAAAAAACTTTAATATTGGTGTGCCATCTTTACGTTTTCCCTCAGCATTAGGGTTCATCTGAAAAAACACTCAAAATACTGGTGTTAAACGATAAAGTAATTAAAAAACTTTGTAAAAAACACACATAAGAAGTAAAAGGAAAGAGGATACGCGTTTCGTTCAAAAATTGTTTTGAACTTCTTCAGTCCAAGCCCTTCGACGTAAAGAACACAGGGAACTGAAAAGAGCTTTTCAGTTCCCTGTGTTCTTTACGTCGAAGGGCTTGGACTGAAGAAGTTCAAAACAATTTTTGAACGAAACGCGTATCCTCTTTCCTTTTACTTCTTATGTGTGTTTTTTACAAAGTTTTTTAATTACTTCATTAGGGTTCATATTGAAATTTGAAAGAAATGATGAAAAAAGAACTCACAACCCTAGTAAACACCGCATTTGACTTCACAGTCTTTCCATCCAGCAAAGCAAGTGGGTCGTCGCGGCGCAGAACTTTGAAGGGGCACTGCAGGAACCGATAGCGAAGGAACAGGAGAGAAGAGCAGAACTGCATGCCTTGGGGGGGGGGGGAATTTTATACACCGCGGGTAGAACAGTCACGGTGGCAGGGACAGCAGGGCCCTCATTCACAGAGGAGCTTCGCAGTAGGGACTAACTCATTCAAAGAGAGACGATGTCACAAATAACTTTGGAAAAGCAAAATTCTTCAATTTTTTTTTTATTGTTACTAACAATTTTTTAAAAAAATTTCTTCTAAGCAATGGTGGTGGTTGGGGGGGGGGTTCGTCCCCAATAAGCCCCCCTCGTTACGCCTATGCTCACCATGGCACAGTGGTTATGTCACTGAAAATGGTAGATGGCCGAAGTGTGAACATCCCGGGTTCGAGTCCCATCGCTCGGGTGTCGACCTAACCGTTCGGAGTTTTCCGTGATTTTCTCCGAAACTAGCGTAAATGCGGGTTAGGTCCCCTTAAAAATACCCACACGGAGAACACCCTCCTTGTGTTGTCTTTCTGGCGTGGATTTATAAACGGACTTTGGGCCAAGCACAAAAATTCGAAATACATGTTATACAAACAAACAGTCAGCGAGGAGTCCCCGCCGCTGTGATCTGAAATCTAAACAAAAACAGGCAGATGGAGAAGCGCCCTTTAGCTTGAACTTGAATAAGAGGGGAATAGAACTAAATTATTTTAAAATACATTTCAATTTGTTACAGCCTTATGTAATGTTTTAAAACACAATGTTCAATACATGTTCGTTTACTTTGATTTGCGAATTTAACTGCTGTAAAAGCAGAGCCTTATTATCGCAAGGGCAAATCGGAACTTTGTCCAGCGCCCCTGGCTCAAAAAGGCCCTAATATCAAATGTTGTTCCGAAATATTTTTTTTATATCAAAATTTTATGAAAAACAAAACAAATTTCGTAGATGGGGGGGCCATCAAATACATCGATACCCGGGGCCCCTGTTGGTCATAATCAGGCTCTGGCTGCATTCGTAAACGCCAAACGAGTTACACTCGTGCAATGAGTTTCCATCTACGGCGTTCGTAAAGCAAACTGAGTGCATACAGTTTTTAAACTACAGCGTTCGTATACAAAACTGAGTGCGATTAGTTTCAAACGAAATAAACTGATCTCTGCTAAGGTTTCGTGAGTTGTTTAGAAGATACACTTGCTGCACGTTGTTGTTGTTTTCAAATGGCGTCCGTTGTTATGGAAAAGTATGTTGTTGTGAAAAGTATTTTATGTTTTCTAAAGCTGCAAATATTATTTTTTCGAGGAGGACATTCAGGGCCTGATTAACGCTCTCGGATATTATAGACCTGCTATCAATTCGAGGCCCCCTATCACCTACTCCTATTCCATTCTACAAGTATAAATAACAAATATTGCAGTTTTGAGGCCCCCAGATTTTTTTTACTATAGGCCCAGGCCTAATGGGCCTATTCGGTAATCAGGGCCTGAGGACATTCATGCGTACGTTAGAAAATGCTACGAAGGTACATATTTTTTCAAAGGTAATCATTTTCTTGTATTTTTCATTTTAGTAAATTCAGAAATGCATGTTTTAGTGTTGGGATTGAAGTTGATTTAATCCGTTTTTAGCGAAATTTGAACTTCTCTTGCTAAATACTTTTGAAAAAATGAAGTTTAATTTGAAATTTCTAAATTTTTATTTGTGCACTTCAATTATGGCCACTCTTTCTTTTAAAAATCCTGTTGATTTTATATTGAGTATGTACTAAAAACTCTCCTCAGCAAAATTACGCCTTTAACAAACGCTCTGACTGATCTACTAGCTTTCCTGTTAACTTCCCTCATTTTTCCCTTGGTGTTAGTCACATTTTTAGTAGTAAATGTATCTTAATTCCTATTTATTAACATTTAGTATCCCCGCCCACTTACTATCTTAGTAACTGAACAATAGGTTTAGTAGCTACTAAATCTATTTGAAGAAGTACACTCTCCAAAAAAAGTATTCGAGCGAGAGAGGCATTTCCTACGTTAGTTTCGTATATTAAAAATTATTTATCAAAGAATATGAATAAAGCTATGTATAAATATGACTTTCTATATTTCTATCAAGTTGTGCGTTTTTCAAACACTTAATTATTATTCATAAATCTAAAATAGGAAATTTCTCTCTTGCTCGAATACTTTTTTTGGAGGGTGTACCTTAAAATATTTTCTGTTCTATTCAGATAGATTTAGTAGCTACTAAACCTATTGTTCAGTTACTAAGTTAGTAAGTGGGCGGAGAAACACGTGACTAAAACCAAGGGAAAATGAGGGAAATGTTAACAGGGAAGTTTAGTAGACCAATCAGAGCGCTTGTTCCAGGCGTACGTTTGTTTAGTCGGTGATTTAGCAGCTTGATTTTAGCAGCTCACGTGATTTAGTAGCTACTAAATCTACCTGAATAAGGGGGCTGATTTCCGAAAACATCGCATGGCTCACTGGGATAAGTACAGGCTGTCCGAAAACCAGTTTCTCTGGTATTTTGCGTACGAGAAAAGTTCCGCTTCTTCGACCATTTGTCGCTGTTACCCCACTGTATCACTGTTGCCACTCTGCCGGAAAAAAAAGATCTTGGCAAACTGGCTATACCGAAGTACAGGGTGGCCATAATTAAACTGAAGGTGTTCAAGGGGCGCTGGAGAGAAAACTACCGAGAATATTCGAGTGAAATTTGGTATCTACACGTTTCAGAACATGCGCAAATCAAATATGAAAAAAATCGTCATTTTCACCTGATAGATGGCGCTGTACACCCTCCAAAAAAAGTATTCGAGCAAGAGAGAAATTTCCTATTTTAGATTTGCGAATAATAATTGAGTTTTTGAAAAACGCACAACTTGATAGAAATATAGAAAGTCATATTTATACAAAGCCTAATTCATATTCTTTGATAAATAAATTTAACATACGAAACCAACGTAGGAAATGTCTCTCTTGCTCGAATACTTTTTTTGGAGCGTGTACCGTATTTCAAAGCTCACCGGTGGCATATACAACTTTCAAGACCGATAGACAGAGCATAGTGACATTCTAAGAGGCATATAAACAATATAAAACATCATTTACAGTTTATCAAAATTCCATACAATTCGCTTAAGTAATTAAATTTTTACAGTAACATGCAATCAAAAATTAACGTAAATTAAGATCACAAATTAAACAATTCATAAAGACGCTTTGGAAAACAAGTAAAACATTATTTATTCTCAATGACACTCATTGGACCTCTTCTTAATCGTTTCATACGCCGGTATTCTTTCAGGGTAGCTGAATAATTGCTACCATTCTGATAGAATATCTTCACAAAAAATGCACGTTCCTTCTTATTCAGAGTCATGATTGACCATTACTCAATGTGGTCTTATTTTTACACTGTCGGATGTCGATGGGCTTAAAATTTGCATATATGACGTCCATAAGCTTTGAAACACAATATAGCGTCTATCGGGTGAAAATGGCGATTTTTTTAATTGCATATTTGACTTGCGCATGTTCTGAAACGTGTAGATACCAAGTTTCACTGGAATATTTCTGGTAGTTTTCTCTCCAGCACCACTTGAACACTTGCAGTTTAATTATGGCCACCCTGTATTTTGTAAATCGGAAATGAATGTCCAAATGTCTCAAAGAGCATTAGCAGATAAGCATATTTCAGCACTACAAGTACGTAAACGCCAAAAAAATTTTATTTTTTTTTCTCAGCTTGAAAATATTGTTAGCCATTTGTGGATACTTTTAACTTTAATTTTAGGCACACTTTCTCCGGCAGAGTTGGCAACAGTGATACATTGCGGTAACAGCGACAAATCGGCAAAGAAGCAAAAATTTACTAGTACGCAAAAACGGAGCTTTTCGGACAGCCTGTACTTATCTCAGTGAGCCATGGTTAAAGATAAATTGTACTTGCATGGCTGACTGGGATCTTCCCTTCCCCAGCTTTCCAAACGGGTCTAAAAGCCCGTATAAGCGGTAGTTCGCATTCCTTCCGCCGTGGCGTAGTTATATGTCCTGAACAGAGCGATTTAAAGGGCCAGTCCATATGATTAAAAGGGCATTAAAACTGTCAAAAATGCTTGATTAATTTTTTTTTTAAACAGACTGTATCTTTATCTATAAATATTTTGAAACGTTTCTTCATCCATGTACATATTGAAAATAAATTTAAGAAATTGTTAGTTGGTTAATGCTTTTAGGAGCTTCTTCGACATGTAATAAATTAATAATAAATAAATATATTAATTTATGTTTTATTTAAATCTTCAGAAGACTGTAATACTTTTTAAAGACTTGTTTTTCGGAACTCCTACATATTTTAATATACTAATACAGCATTCTCCCTATACGTAAAAAACACTCAAAATACTGGGGTTAAACGATAAAATAAATAAAAACTTTGTGAAAAAAACACACATAAAATGTAACTTATAATAATTACGATCGTTTCGACCAAAAAATTCTTTCGGTCTGCATCAGAAAAAGTCCGAGACGCAGGGGCGTAGCCAGAGGGGGGCTGCTGCCCCCCGCCCCGAAATGGGACAATTTACTTAGCTTACAATTT
>JAWZYV010017476.1:0-33776 GCA_038373885.1 Cheiracanthium punctorium | reverse complement strand
TAAATTTTATGATGGAATACTGTAATGATAATTTATGTTTTAAATATTCTAAATTATACGATGATCAAAAGGCCTGGAAGTATTTTAGAGCTTTAGAAAAGGAAATTATTTATTTAGATAAAAAACGCACAACTTTAAATCTCTACGGCAAGAGGTATACTATTCCACGTAAGCTGGCAGCTTCCGGAGATTTTGGACTTTCATATACTTTTAGTGGCATGACAATAAGCGCAAACAGCTGGACTCCACTGCTTTTAAAAATCAAGAAAGAATTAGACGATGAAACTGGTGAATATTTTAATTTTGTGTTAATTAATCGATACGAAGCGGAAAAGACAGCATTTCTCCGCACAAGGACAATGAGAAAGAACTAAAATTTGCCTCGCCGATCGCATCTATATCACTAGGACAAAAAAGAGATTCACTAGAAAAGGTTATAAATCTAAAAAGATCGTTCTGGAAAACGGGAGTCTGTTGTTGATGAAACATCCTACAAATATTTTCTGGAATCATGCAATACCGAAATCCAAGGCGCTGTTACCAAGAATAAATCTAACATTTAGACAAATGAAACACTAGTTAATAATAATAGTTATTAATAAAAAAAGTTATAAGAAAAAAAAATCTTTACTTATATGTTTTAGCGAAATTTTAAAGTGGAGGAAATATTCGCAGAGAAAATAAATAAATAAGTCTATTTCTTCAGTTGGTATGAAAAGGTATTCGTTATCAACGTTGCTCGTTGCCACCGAGACTCAAGGCCAGATCGCTGACCAGTGGGCAGCCCGTGACGTCATCACTAGATGGCGGATTGAGAAGGAGGCGAAAATTCCTCCGCACCAGTTTTTCGCCTCTCTCCCCCCCTGGTCAACGAGGAGCTTCGCCGTTGCTTGTTCTATCATCAGATCGGCGTGGATCGCTGCACGTGGTTAGCGTTTTTATGGCTCTTTTGCTTCAAAACTAAAAGGTAAGTACGTTTTTTAAATAATTTGTCATTAATATTGCATATTATGTAATGCATGATTAGTCATATATTGTTAAATATCGTTACAATCTTGGTGATTAAGCTTTATAGGCGATTGGATGTCTTATTTTCACGTGTATGTAATTGTAATGTTGGATAGCATTAAACATAACTGTTATTAATATATGTATCAGGGGCGTAGCCAAGGGGGGTTAGGGGGTCATAACCCCTCCCCCATGAGGAATTTTTTGCCATACAAAATGTATATTCTTCACTACATTGTCACACCCACGTATACATATATATGAGTTGTAGTAGTCGTAACCCCCCCATGAAAAATTTCTGGCTGCGCCCCTGTATGTATACATCATTGAATCAATTTTACAGTACTTTACAATAATTTTCAGAACATGCCCAACAAGTGCTGTGTGCCACACTGTCGTGGAAATTACGATGAGAAAAATAAAGTTGCTGTATTCATGTTTCCAAAGGAGGACAATTTGAAAAAAGTTTGGCTGCAACGAATTTCTAGGGAAAACTTTGACCCTACAAGGAATTCTAGGGTAAGTTGATTTAATGTTCTCATTTCTCATAATTGAAATCACATAGTTATGTGTCTTTACTAGAAATCCTGTTACAGGTAATTTATTAAAATTGAAGCCCATTTGCACTTTTCTAAAACTAATAATTTGATAGTTAATGTTGTTGATATTTAATTTTCTAATGATACTAATCGGAAAATATTTCATAGATTCAATCTTTTGAAATATATGATATTTATACTTTTGTTTAATATTTATAAAGTTTGAAGTTAAATTGTTATTGATTTTTATATATGATGAGAGTACACACTTTTTTTTTTTTTTTTTTTTTTTTTTTTTTTAGGTATGTGAACGTCATTTTGCTCCATCTTGCTTTGAAACACATGCTGTAGCTTTTGATGAAAAACATGGAAAACTTATATCAGCGAAGCTGGAGAGAAAGCGCCTCAAACAAGATGCTGTGCCAACTATTTTTCCTGATTATCCCAAGTACTTCTCAGATTCTATGCCGAGAAGAGAATGTCCGGATAGAAAAAGAAACCGTGCTGAGGAAAAGAACATCCAGGCAGCTATTGCTCAAAGTTTAGAAACAAAAAACACTTATGATAAAGAAAGAGACTTTACTAATATCGAAGAACTTGGTCTTTGTTTATTGAAATTTCAGCCATCTGCATTTTGGGATGTTATTAAAAAAATAATAACATCATTTTTTTAAATCTTCAGACAGAGTTAAATAATGTCTCACTAAATTATTCAGTTGTAATCAATGAAAGTCTGCAGCTTGGATTATCCTATAAAGGTGAGGTTGTAAATAGTTTTTCTTGTTATAAATTTCCTATTACTGTAAAAAATATAAATGATGTAATGAGTATTTTAGAAGCTATTGAAATGAATGATAAAATCCCTTCTAAAGAAAAGCCAAACCTTGATATTGTATTATCCTTAATTAGTAACTTGTCTGAAATAGTTGATGATGATAAAAGAATCTCCTTAAATTTTCTAAAAGAACAAATTTTTCTCGTGTTTACTAAGCCTGAAAAATATATATATTCTCCCGAAACGTTAATTTTTGCATGTATGTTCTATTTAATATCTCCAATGGCCTATAAATTTATTCGTCAGTCGAGTGAACTAATATTACCTCATCCATCTACTATACAGAGAGTAACTGCAAAATTTAATGTAAACCCATTAGATGAATTAAAAGACAATTTTTTAGGGTATGCAAAACAAAGGGTAAAAACTCTTGAACAACAAGAATTATATGTATCCCTCATGATTGACGAAATTCATTTAAAAGCCTGTTTTGATTTTAAGGGGGGTGCTATTGTTGGGTTTGCACATGATAGTGTAGAGTCTGCAAATAGTGCTCATGTGTTCATGCTGCAAAGTTTGTTTTCTAAATTTAAAGATGTTGTATATATTTTACCTGTTAAAAAAATTACAGCAGATATATTGTTTGAAATAGTGAAAAAAATTATTATAAAGTTAGAAGAATTCGGTTTTAAAGTAATAGTCATTGTTACTGATAATAATAGCATAAATAGAAAATGTGTTGCACATTTTAATAATCCTTCTGAAAATTATGTTTATTCCCTTCCCTGCAATTTACAAAGACCATTATTTTATTGTGTAGACCCAGTCCATATAATTAAAAGCGTTAGAAATAATTGGGTGAACCAAAGAAATAAAGAACAGGCCATGTATTATCCAAGTTTTGATGCAACGTCTAATAAAATTATTACTGCATCCCTTTTATCAGTTAAAAAACTGTATGAAATTGAATCTGGAAATATTTTAAAGTATGGTTATACTTTATCCCAAAAAGCATTGTGGCCCACTAGTTTCGAAAAGCAAAACGTGAATCTTGCACTCCAATTGTTTAATCCAATTGTAAGCAAAAGTTTGATAAGTGTTGGTGAAACAAATAATATACTAAATTATTCAGGAACATCTGCGTATGTTGAACTGTTTCACAAATGGTTCTCGATTATGAATGTAAAATCACCACATAAAGGATCACGTTTGAAAAATGAATTTTGTAAACCATTGACCTATAGTGAAACTGATGATAAGTTGATATTTCTATGTAAATTTTTGGATTGGCTAGAAAATTGGGGGAAATTAAATCATGACACTGGTAAGCTCACCAGGGAAACACATTCTGCTCTTTTAATTACCACAAATAGTATAATACAACTGACGCAGTATTGTACATCAGAACTTGGAATGTCTTATTTATTACCTGGAAAAATACAGACGGATGAATTGGAAGAAAGATTTAGCTTATATCGGAGAATGGCTGGCACCCATTATCACATTTCAATGCGACAAATCTTAGAAGTAGAAAAAAAATTAAGAACATGCAAAGTTTTAAAATTAAACCTTGAATCTAAATCTAAAGGATCATTTTATGTAGACGAATTTATCTGTGATAGTGAGAATGTAGATATGGCTGAAAATAATCCCATTTCTTTAAGTGATCCCTTTTCATCTGTATTTGTAACTGATGATGATATTGACCAAGAAAAAAGCCAATTTCCTATTATAACATTTTTAGCTGGGTACTGTACCCATTCAGTATTGCATTTAAATTTAAAATGTGATACTTGTCAAAATAATTTAACAATTGATAGGACATTAGCTTTTGAACCAAATTACAAAATTATTTGTGATTTTGATAGAGGGGGTTTAAAATATCCAACTATAGATGTGGTAAATATTGTTGCACACAATTATATTGTTATTAAAAAGCTAATTTCTGAATTAGAAACAGAATTCCTTAAAGTAACAAATCACAGACAGGTAGCTATTCAAATCACTTTAAATGTTCTATCTACAAAAGACATCTTTCTTATTGATTGTGAGAAACACTCTTGTAGCAAATTAATATCATTGATTGTCAGAGCAACAACTAATACATTGCTAAAAAATTATTGCAAAACAAAAAATGATAACATTACTAAGAAACAGAATAAAAGAAAACTAAATACTTTGACCAATAAATAAAATTTAATAATATTAATAACCATGCAACTTATGAACCATATCGCTGAAAACACAGTCATCAAATGTTTTTAATTTTGTTAATAAGAAAGTATTCATAAGCATTTTCAGTATTTATTTATTGTTACCAAAGACTCCTAATATTTATTATTATTGCTATTTAATATAGTCATTTTAATATAAAAAAATAATTTTTTAATTATTCACCCAATCTAGATAGAGTGAAAAAATTAAATTTATTTTACATGGTTGCAATATTATTTATGAACATTTAAGTATATTTAATATTTCAGCATTACAACACTTATTCTAATTTATAAAGGGATGATATTTATGTGTTTTATTATACACATAATATATTTGATACACTTACTTGATGAACACCTAAACTATGATTCTAAAAATCTACAGTTTTTAAATAAATAATCTGGTGTCTATAATTAAAGGCTTGAAAAGAAAAGTTTTAATACAAATAAGGATAGTAGTTATTGATTATTTTAAACTATGAAAATACATTTAAAACAAAAACAGATGTAAGTATATATATATATAATAACTCATGCACTGTTCTAATATAAAACTTGTGTAGTTTGCCCAAAATATTCAAAGCAAAGTTATGTTGAATGATTTTAAATGTACAGGGGTCATTTTTTACTTATAAAATGGTGTGTAAAAACAATTCTTATTCTAAGCCTGCAAAAAAGAAAAGAAATCATAAAATAAAATGCACTGTATTGCTTATGTAGGAATTATTCAGTTTAAATGTATTTGAAACTTCAAGATTTTTAATATATATATATTATTATATAATCAATTCAGAATTGATTGTGAATCTTTATTTTTTGATATTATATGCTCAAAAAAATATTAATGGTAAAAACCTTATTTTGGCTATATTTGTTTATTTATTTAATGTAAAACTTTGCATCAATAAAGAGTTTTGGATGTGATGAATCATTTGTCTTAATTTCAGTAATTTTTTGCTTGAATTTTAGTCATTGACCCACACACATACTTGATATTGGAAGACTCCAAAAAAAGAAATGCTGAAATAATCCTTTTAGCATCTTTACTAAAAAATCAATAGCAAAAAAAAAAAAAAAAAAAAAAAATCAATAATAATTTAAATGTATATAGCTTTATCAAAATAGTATCTCAGTTGAGATTCATTTGATGTATTAAAAAGTGGTTTTATTATAATTATGAAAAACACATTACAAAAAAAAATTTTTTTTCCCTTGATAAAGTGAATTCTTTTATATTATTACTTTTCTAGTTCTATATATATTTATAGCTCCATAAGATATTTTTGCTATGTTATTTGTTCTTGTCTGTACCTCTCTGCGAGAAAGTATTTTTTCTATCAAAAGTGCTTTAAAGTAGCAACACTTAAATTTGAAAAAGAAATTTTTTTTAACTGTTTTTTTTTTCCTCATAAGTATTGAGAGATGTAAAAAGTAATTCAACCAGTTCGGATGGAAAGGCTAAAACCACACTGGTTAAAGATAACAAATCAACTGATTGAATCCACCTATCATGTAAAGAAAAAGAGAAAAAAAAGATTGAAATTGCAATCTTGCATTATTTTCTTGGAGCGAGTTCATCGCCGCCTTCTGCCTGTGACGTCACAAACCAGCGATCTGGCCTTGAGTCTCGGTGGCAACGCGTTGCTACAGGTGGAAGAAAGTAAAGGAATTTCTAAAGCAGATTATCTGTCCCAGGAGACCAGGGTGCGAGAAGCTTCTATTGATAACGCACTGGACACTGGACACTGTAAAAACTGGTACGACAGGTGTGGTAAAGGTTTCCTAGGGAAGGGGTATTGCATCCATTACTGGAAAGCTGTACTTTCGAGCATTCATTTAACGCGTTCTCGAATTAGTCGTGGACTTATTTTTTCGACTTGCTAGTTTATTATCTCGATCTGTCATTCGCAGCCTGTAGTTGTTTCAACTATTAGTCTTAGAGTTACTTATTTTTTTTATTTTACAATTATGGAGAAACTCAGCGATAGTGATTTGGATTTTCTCGATAATTTACTTGAAAATGACGATGAGATGCACTTCAACGGATACCAGGCAGAACACTTGTTCGATCCTGAAAGTTCTTTGCCGCCGATGCCGACACCTTCTCCGTTCCAGTTGCCCCAGCCTTCTCAGGAAAATGTTACTAGTTCTTTGGATATGAACTGTTTGAGTCAAGGCGATTTGGATTTTCTAGATAATTTACTTGACAATGACGATGAGATGCACTTCAACGGATACCAGGCAGAACATTTGTTCAATCCTGAAAGTTCTTTGCCGCCGATGCCGACACCTTCTCCGTTCCAGTTGCCCCAGCCTTCTCAGGAAAATGTTACTAGTTCTTTGGATATGAACTGTTTGAGTCAAGGCGATTTGGATTTTCTAGATAACAACTTACTTGACAACGAAGATGGGATGGATTTCAACGGATACCGCGCAGAACACTTGTTTGATCCGCATGCATCTATTCCGCCCTTTGAAGATAGTTGAATGCAAATGAGATCGCTTCAAGAATCTCCTGTACCCCATTGTAGTAAGGCTTTTTTAATAAATGGTGTTGTAGAAGATGGAAGAAACGATCAGCCTCCAAAAAAATTAGAATGCAATGCTTGTAAAAGAACTTTTTCGAGAAATAGTGATTTGAAACGATATATAACATCAGTGCATGGGAATGAGACTCTGCCATGTCCCATTTGTCAAAAATCTTTTTCACGGAAAGACGCTCTAACGCGTCATTTAAAAACCCACGAAAAGCTTTCCAAGAAGCGTCCTTTGGATGTATCAGACATGCCATACTCAAAGAAATCCAAACAGCAGCTTGGGTCAAGCATGCAACAGACAGAAGAAGCTTTTGGCGGTGTGATGAGCACGTATCAATGTGATAATTCTGAAGGTTTTCTTGATGTAAAGTCTTTTTTAGAACATTTAGAGCCTGAAATTATTAATGATTGGACAAGCATTGCGAATACGCGGGAATTCAAAAGCAATTTTCGTCTTTTCTGTTTGTACGAAAAAAGAACTAACGGAGATGTCGTCAGAGAAATCAAGTGCTTCAAAACGAGAAACGAAGTTATTCTCGCGTCCTCAGATCTTTCAAACATATATTCTAATAAATCAAAAAGCCTACTTAAAGAATCGGAAGATTTTGAACAAAAGGATTCAGGGTGGTCACTCGTGGAAGTACAATATTTAGAAGTGAGAGTGAATCGCTGCAACCCACTGCGCGCATCCCACTATATTGAATGGCCGAATTTCATAAAAAACAAGCACGCCATAGTTAATGTGAAAAATAAAGACAATATGTGTTTCAAGTGGGCTGTTTTATCGGCTCTGCATCCAGCAGATAATCATGCAGACAGACTCTCAAATTACACTCAATTTGAAAATTCTCTAAACTTTTCAGGAATACCGTTTCCGGTACAAGTATCAGATATTGGCAAATTTGAAAGAATGAACAATTTATCTGTAAATGTGTATTACTTAAACAATCAACTCCAAACTTGTCCACTGCGTATCAGCGAAAAAAACTGCCCTCGAGAAATAGACCTCCTGTACATTAAAAATGATAACAAAAATCATTATGCGTGGATAAAGGACATATCACGTCTCGTGTCCTCACAAATTTCGAAGAAGAAGGGTAAGAAGTTCGTTTGCCGTCGTTGCTTAAACTCATTCGGAAAACCGGAACTGCTTACCAAACACAAGAGATTATGCTCCGAGCACGACTGCGCCTTGGTAAAAATGCCTACAGAAAAAGAAAACGTTTTAAAATTTGAAAATATAAAGAATCAACAAAGGATCCCATTCATGATTGTAGCCGATTTTGAGGCCTTAACGGAAAAAATTGATACTTGCGAACCTAACGCGACCAACTCGTACAATATGCCATATCAAAAACATAAAGCGGTATGTTTCGCGTACTACATCATTTACTAATATGGATTGTACAAACCTCCTGTAGTGTATAGAGGGAAAGACGCAACACAAGTTTTTATGAAGATGCTAAGTGAGGAAGCGTCAGAAATTGAAAAGATTTATAAAACCGCCAAGCCCATAGAAATTTTGTTAGAAGAGCAAAAAAATCTTCATAAAAGAGCGGATAGGTGCTATTTGTGTGGTGGTAATTTTAGTGAGAAGAACAAGAAAGTTTTTGAGCATGACCATATTACGGGTAAATACAGAGGTGCTGCTTGCAATAATTGCAATTTAAAATTTAAGTTGCCAACATTTATACTGATTTTCCTGCACAATCTCACGGGGTATGACTGCCATTTCATCGTAAAAGAGTTGGGGTTTGATGAAAAAAGAATATCCTTAATAGCAGAAAACGAAGAAAAATATATAAGTTTTAGCAAGCAGGTAGGAAAGCTTCAGCTCAGATTTTTGGATAGTTTCCGATTCATGGCGTCCAGTTTAGAATCCTTAGCATCTTATATGCACAAAGACGGCTTCAAATTCATGCATTTATTCTTTCCGAGATCATCAGTGGATCTATTATTAAGAAAAGGGGTCTATCCATACGATTACATGGACGACTTTGACAAGTTTAATCAAGATTCGCTACCTACAAAAGAAGAGTTCTAAAGTTATTTGAACGAGTCAGAAATTTCGGATGAGGATTTTAATCATGCACATAGAGTGTGGGACGCCTTCGGAATAAAAAACACGGGTGAATACACCGATCTCTACGTACAGACGGACGTGCTACTCTTGGCCGATATCATCCAAGCATTTAGAAATAGCTGCTTTAAATCTTACGGTTTGGATATGGCTTGGTACTACACAGCGCCGGGATTATCATGGGACGCCATGCTGAAATCCACTAAAGTGGAAATAGAATTGTTGACGGAGTACGAAATGCTCCTTTTCGTCGAAAATGGTATTCGCGGATGTGTATCGCAGTGTAGCCATAGATATGCCAAAGCGAACAACCGATTTATGGATGAATTCAACCATAACGAGGAAGAGTCGCATTTAATTTATCTCGATGCCAACAATTTGTACGGCTGGGGGCTAAGTCAAGCACTACCACTCAAAGATTTTAAATGGTGTGACAGAACATTAAATGTTCTCGAAATTCCCGATGATGCCGAAACTGGATATATCTTGGAAGTTGATTTAGAATATCCAATTCAATTCCACGACGAGCATAACGAGTATCCGTTAGCCCCATCAACGAAGTTCCACCGGGAGGCAAGGAGAAGAGACTTCTTTTAACGTTGTCAGATAAAGAACGATATATAATTCACTACAGGAATTTAAAATTGTATATAAAGCACGGATTAAAAGTAAAAAGAATTCATAGAATTCTCCAATTCACCCAGAAGCCCTTTCTGAAGGGATACATAGACCATAATACCAAACTTCGAACTGCGGCTAATAATGCCTTCGAAAAAAAATTTTACAAGTTGATGAACAACAGCGTCTTCGGCAAATGTATGGAAGATGTAAGAAGGAGAAAGGATATTCGCCTCGTATGCAGTTCTCAGCAAGCCGAGAAATTGATTGCCAAACCGAGCTTTAAGGATAGAACTATCTTTTCGGAAAATCTAGCGGCCATACATCTCCAAAAAATGGAGATTCTGTTCAAAAAGCCGATAGTTATAGGAATGGCAGTTCTGGACATTTCAAAAATTCTAATGTATCAGTTCTATTACGAATATATGAAGCCTTCCTATAAAGAAAACCTTAAACTTTTGTACACGGATACAGACTCTTTCATTTTTTGGGTAAATACTCCCAACATATATGAGGATATGAAAAGGCAAATCCATAGATTCGATACATCTGAATACCCGACTGATAATATTTTTGAAATGCCCAAAACGAATAAGAAAAAGATCGGTTTGATGAAAGATGAGTGTAATGGAGCCATCATGACAGAATTTGCCACTTTGAGAAGCAAAGTTTACAGTTTTAAAGTTCAAGGAGAAGAGCCAGTAAAAAAATTGAAAGGAATAAAAAAACAAGCGCTGAGAAGAAGAATTCAATTCCACGGTCACGAGATTTACAGCCTAAAATTAAATAAATTGGCGCTGTCTCCTCATGACATGAAAAGATACATTTGTGAAGATGGGATAAGTGCAAAGGCGTGGGGACATCATCGAATTCCGATATAAATAAATATATATGTATATATATATATATTTAATAAATGTTTTTTATTCTCCCTTAAAAATACATTTAAAAGAAAATAAATTTTTAAAAAAATTGACAAAAAAAATTTAAAATTAATAAAAAAAATAAAAAAAAACATTTATAACTCCGCCATTGCCGGTCCACAGCCCGGATGCGAAAGGAGGATGGAAATGACTACATATTAAAGGCTGAAATGCATCGTGCTCCACTACCATTATTTTTACTTATTTATTTTTCCTTTTTAGACATAATATTTTCCCGCTAGTGAATATATACATAACTATGAATATAATGTTTTATCAGTTTATCTACATTTTTAATGTAAATTAGTAATTTTGTTATTATTATTGAAAAAATATATTTTTAAAACTAATTTATTAAAGTAATTTCATGGATGTATTATTAAATTTAGGTTTTAAAAACATTAACGGGACGTGGAACTCGTTATTCTGATTTAAAATCGCTACACAAGCAAAAGAATTCATAGGCTAATGATCGTAGTCTTAACCATTAGGCTATGATCCTTATTGAATAGTATTTATATTTTAATAGTATAAAAGTGATTTATGAAAGTGGAGAAGGGGGGGGGGAGGCATTCGTATAAAAGCGAGAATGTACGGCTTTTAATTTTATTTGTGAGAATGATTTTGATTAGTGAAGTCGTGCAAATGATGTTTATGCGGTAATGCGTAATGAGCGTACGAATGAAAATTAATATATCTAATAATCGTATATTATGTTGTAATGGAGAAGACTTATCAAGATCCGAACCAAGAGGCAAGTTTTGGTGGTTTAAATGCTTTATACCGTGCTGCTCGAGGAAGAGTAAGCAAACGGCACATACGGAAATGGCTGCAAGGTGTAGACGCGTACACGCTGCACAAACCGACCCGCAAGAAGTTTCCGACAAATCGTCTAATTGTTCATTCAAAGGATCATCAGTGGCAAGCGGATCTAGTAGATCTGTCTAGCTTAAAGCAATACAATGACGAGTACAAATACTTATTAAATTGTATCGATATTCTAAGTAAACATGCCTGGTCTGTTCCGCTTAAAACGAAACGCGGTGAAGATATCGTAAAGGCTTTTGAATCTATATTTTTAGAACGCAAGCCGCGCATTTTACAGACGGATCAAGGTACTGAATTTAAAAATGCAAAATTTTAGTCTTTTTTAAAACGTCACAACGTACGATTTTTCACAACATACAACAATACGAAAGCATCTGTTGTAGAAAGATTTAATCGTACTTTAAAAACGAAAATGTGGAAATATTTTACAAAAAATCGCACTTATCGGTACTTGAACGTTTTAGATCAACTCATGCATAGTTATAATCATACTTACCACTCGAGTATCAAACGAGCGCCAGCAGAAGTGACTGAGTCGAACGAGCGAGATGTGTGGCTCATCTTGTATGGCGGTATGAAAAATGCTCTGAAAAAGCCATGTGTTTTTAAAGTGGGAGATACAGTACGTGTATCCAAGCATAAATTGACCTTTGAGAAAGGATACGAAACCAATTGGTCGGAAGAATTGTTTATCGTAACAGAATGCGTACCGAGGGGCATCCCTGTTTACCGGATCAAGGACTTGATGGACGAACCTATTCTGGGAACATTTTACCCGCAAGAGCTTCAAAAAGTGCAACCCAAGGAGAAATTTGATGTTGAAAAAATATTGAGAAAGCGAACTAGACAGGGGCGATTAGAATACTTTGCGGCATTCAAAGGTTATCCTAAAAAGTTTAACCAATGGATTCCATCCGAAGATTTGTTTGCGGTATAAATAAAGGAATTTTTAAATAAAAAAATCATTTTCCAAGATGTCTTTCTACCTAACACTTCCGAGCGATAGCTCTATGAATTACTTTCACGAGAATAAAATTTCTCATTTTATCACCCGCTTACCAGTTCCCATCGAATTAAAAGGAGAATGGGAAGTCAGCTTAACAGAATTTATGTACCCGCATACCTGGTACAATGTGAATGCTCAAAATAATTTGATCGGATTTGATTTGGGTGACGGAAAAGTACTCGGCAGACGTGTACCGCCCGGATTTTATGACTCAGTTTTTGACATTTTAAATGCCATTCGCATTAAAGACATTGAAAATAAAATATTTTTAAATTATAATCCTATAACTAAACGCGTTCGTGTTACAGTAAAAAATAAGGCGAGAGTCATTCTAGAAGACGGCTTATCCCAGCTCTTAGGTTTTGACCCCTGCGAAATTCAAACTTTTGAAGAAAACACAGAAAGGACGGAAGAAAGTCCCTACGTTGCCGATCCTTGCGCTCATTACCGGGTGCTGATGGTGTATTCAGACGTAGTAGAACCTCAAATCGTGGGTGACGTATTAGCACCTCTGTTGCGTATCATTAATGTGACCGGGAGAGACGGCGAAATTATTAATTCACAGTTTGATCGACCGCATTACTTACCCATTAGTAGAAAAACAATCGATACTCTCGAAATCGTTATAAGGACCCACACTGGCGAATTAGTACCATTTGAACGTGGGCGTTCGTACGTGAAGCTTCATTTCAGACAGAAATACCTCTCCTAATAATGTATGTGCCTTACCAGTGCTGTCAAAAATCCTTTGTGGATTATTACACGCATCAAACAGGCAGCGGACTTAATTTTTACCAAGGCGCACCGTTTCAAAAAGGATACGGACTCGGTGGACTATTCCGCTCTTTCTTTAGGGCGGCTGTGCCGTTGTTCAAATCGGGAGCCACAGCAATAGGTAAACAATTATTTCACAGCGGAGTTGATGTATTGAATGATTTATCCAAGGGAGAAGACATTAAAATGGCTGCAAGACGGCGGATGAAAGAAGCTGGCAAACAACTGACCGATAAAGCGGCTGCTAAAGTGAAAACAATGATTGGATCTGGACGTAATAAAAAAAGGAAGCTATCTGCAAAAATCGTCAGTCGGTGTAAAGCCAAGAGAGTGAAAGGACGCGATATTTTTGCCTAATCATGTTTGGTTTAATTCATAAAGACTCTGTAGCATGTGCTAAATCCGAGTTAGACTTATTTATTCTCCCCGGAACACAGGCTGCAATAGAAAAGGGATTTTTCACGGAATATCATCCAATTGCTAACATACGTGATGGAGGACCGGTCGAATTTAATATTCCGGGATCAACAGAGGATTATATAGACCTCTCATCCTCACACATCTACGTGAAAGCAAAAATTGTGAAATCGGATGGTTCCGATCTGGAGGAGAAGGATGATGTGGCTCCGGTTAATTTATTTTTACAAGCACTTTTTTCCCAAGTAGATGTTAGTTTGAATGAACGCCTGATCTCAACATCTAACAATACTTACCCGTATCGAGCTTACATAGAGGCATTACTGAATTATGGCGAAGATGCAAAAAAATCGATGCTTACGTGTGAATGCTTTTACAAGGATACAAATTTAGAACAGGCATCTGCCAAGGCCACAACCAACGTAAATGAAGGACTCAAGAAACGTTATGAACTAACTTCCAAGAGTAAACGCGTGGAGATGATTGGGCAGTTACACTGCGATATTTTTCAGCAAAGTAGACTTTTATTGAATATGGTCGATGTGAAAATAAAAATGACTCGATGCAAACCTAACTTTTGTTTGATGACCCCTTCAAATGAAAAATATAAAGTGATATTAGAACATGCATCCCTCTTTGTTAGAAAAGCAAGAGTGAGCCCTGGTGTCTCACTGGGCCATGCAAAAGCTCTGGAAAAAACTTCTGCAAAATATCCGATTGATCGTGTGATGTGCAAGTTATATTCCGTCTCGGCAGGCAGTTGGTCTTTTTTACAAGACAATGTGTTCTTGGGCGTCATGCCCAAACGTGTGGTCGTGGGATGCTTGGATAACGCCGCAGTGAGCGGGCAGTATAATCTGAATCCGTTTTTAATTGACCACAACAAAGTAATTTTTTTAAATATTTATGTGGACGGACAGCCAGTTAATAGCAAACCTCTGGAATTAAACTTTGCGAATGGCAGTTACATACGTGCTTATCATCGACTATTCCAAAGTTTTAATCAAGATAAGGGTATATTTTTAACTCGGGAAGAGTTTGCGAAAGGTCATACGTTATACGCTTTTGATTTAAGTCCAGACTTATGCGATGGTCCCCATTTAAGCTTGCAACATCAAGGAAACCTGAGATTGGAAATTAAATTTGCCGAAGCTCTGAGAAAGACCCTATCAGTACTCATTTATGCTGAATTTGAAAACGTGATTGAAATTTCAAAATCACGTCACGTGTTATGCAACTATCCTAATTAAGAAGAAGAATGAATACAGTTCAACTGAAACAAGTGCTTTCTAAAGATCCGTATACTAAAAAATACTTTTTAGGCGTATATGCAAGCCATCAGTTACCTGAAAAAATCACGAAGTATCCCTCTTCTATCGTCGTCAATGTTGATCCGGCGGGGGCTAGAGGTTCCCACTGGCTATCAATCTACGTAGAATCACCTAATTCAGTAGAGTTTTTCGACTCGTATGGCAATGCACCAAGTTTTTTTACAGGTCCCATATTCAGTTTTATATCCAGATATGCTGATATAGACTTTAACCCGATGACGCTGCAAAGTGACATTACAGCTGTTTGCGGACAATATTGTGTGTATTACTTGTACTGCAAATGTAGAGGTATTCCTCTAAAACAAATTGTTTCTCCCTTTGTTACCAAAAGCATATGTAATGATAAGCGTGTGTATAATTTTGTTGCGAAACGATTTAATGTCAGTGTGAATTTTTATCAATAAAGACTATTTAAACCGTATACAATGTGTATGTGTCTTCATTCACGATGCAATTTCCAAAGTTACAAGTCCCGTTTACCGCGATTATCTCGGGACCGACGCAAAGTGGAAAATCTCATTTTATCAAAGATCTAATTAGATTCAAGCGGGAAATGTTTTCTGTTGTGCCCGACAAAATCATTTACTTTTATGGCATTTATCAACCTTTATTCGACGAAATTGAAGATGCGGCATTCGTGGAGGGTTTGCTGTCCAGTTATCGCGAGTACCTAGGAAATAGCACATTGTTTATTGTAGACGATCTAATGCATGAATGCGGGAGCAGTAAAAACTTATCCCAACTTTTTACAAGAGGTTCGCATCACTTAAATATAAGTATTATTTTTATAACGCAAAATTTTTTTCACCGAGGAAGTGAAATGCGAGAAATAACATTGAACGCTCATTATCTTCTATTATTTAAGAATCGAAGAGATATGAGTCAAATCACTCATCTAGGTAAACAACTGTTTCCCAGGCACGTCAAATTCTTTCAAGAAGTATATGAAGATGCTACCAAGAAACCTTACACGTATCTATTCATCGATTTGTGCCCTCAAACAGATGAAAAGATGCGTTTGCGCACGAATATATTACCTAATCAAACGCAGTATGTGTATCAATTGAAACATATTTAAATAGAGCTCGCATCATTTCTAGTTTAGTTAGCATCATGTCAGTGACGAAAGAGGACCTTAAACAATTGGAACTCCTGAAGATTTGTCCGAACAAGTTACGAAAAAGTTTTTAAAAAAGATCCCGCAATCTTGTCTCCGATTAATTTGTAATTGTTGTCATAACTTGCTGAAAGGAAACATCCCACTTTCGACTCATCAAAAGAGATCTTTAAAAAAGCATAAGAATACATTGCGAAAATTAGCTGCGAAATCCTCATTGTATGTTAAACGCAAGCTCATCGTTCGAAAAGGAGGTTTTTTAAATGTACTGATACCCGCTGCATTGTCAGTACTTACGAGTCTCGTATCCCGTTAATAATACCTCACTAAATAATGGAACATGCGAAAAAATATACGCTCGTACCTGAAGAGGTCTTAAATAAACATATTCCGAATCCTCAGCAGCTGAGCGAATTTGATAAGCAAATGAAGCAAATTTTAAACAGCAATTTAAAGAGCATGACAAAGTCAAGCGGTATTATTCACTTCTAAGAAAAAAACTGGACCTGGAAAATTATAATTCCTCATGGAACAATATACAAGAAGCTATTTTACCGGCGCATGAAGAAATTAAAAATGTTAAGGAAGAACCACAGGAACAGATCATCCGAAGCGATTACGACGATATTATTTTGAACTCCGTACCGATGGCGATGAAGAAACAAGCAAAAACGGTAGTAGATTTATTGAAAAGAAATCCCAATACAATTCGGTGGAATGAGAAGGGTCAGCTGATGTATATGAATGAACCTATAGCATCATCAAATGTCGCAGAACTATTTAATATGATTTTTAATACTCTGCGAAAAACGGATGTTAACGGTAAAGAACCCTTTTTAAAGGCTCTGGAAGACCTGAACATACCGAAGCACTTCTGTTATGCGAAGGCATAACATTTTTCAATCATGCTCTGGAAAAAGTACAAGTATATGCGAAGTTTTTAAGATTCTTCAAGTATGAAACACATTTTTTCCCCCCCAAGTTCCCAGAGTTCTCTCACCGGGACCGCACAGACATGGAATTTTCAGAGAAGGGATTTCAGACCACACTGGCTGATATCATATTTCTGTAAACAACGTAACTGCGATGCAAGGATAATCTTTTCGCCAGACACAGACGGTTTCGCAGGGATAATCTTTTCGCCAGACACAGTCAAAAAACTCATAATTTTCAGGTTTACAAGGAAAAGGGAACCCCCATGTGAATTTTTATCTCTATTGGCTACAATTGAAAATATGCAGTGGATACTGTGACTTTGTGCCAAAAACATAATAATTAGCCAAATTGGCGTAAGTCAAGCTACAGAACTTCGGTAACGGTTTTTGTCAGTTCGATTTGAAATTTCAGAAAAGCAAGCCAGGCCTCTCGGAAGATTGAAGGGTTTGAGACCTCTGTCTCACTCTCCTGAAATCGACCGATGCCTTCGGCTGGATGTTTTCGTCGCTGACATTATTACATGTACTTGAATTTCGTTCATTTAAAAAGATCGAAAGTCACTCTCCTGAAATCGACCGATGCCTTCGGCTGGATGTTTTTGTCGCTGTTTGAAGAAAATGAAAATTTTATTATTAGAAAATTCCTAGAGATCGACCGATGCTCTGAACTCCGCATCAACTGTTCCGCTGATACATCTATTCCTGCGTTTGGGAAATATCGCCTATTCCTGCTGATGAAGATTTTGAAAATTCTTTCGTCTAAAGAATTTCGTTGATTACAAAAATCATTTCTTATAAGATCGAACTGTTCCAGCTGATGAAGAATTTTGTGGTGCACCAACTGTAGACGAAATCAAAGTTAGAGAAATGAACTATCAGAAGAACGCTGGAAGAACGCTAGGCCATCGCAATATCGTGAACTATGAACTATGAGAGGAACGCCAAATTATCGCAATTTCGTGGACTTGGCGATAGTATATAAAATATCACAGACTTTGTGAGACACCGTAATATTGTGGACTGAGTGACAATGTATAGCGAAATTAGTGAACTTTAGAATTATGAACTTCGAAAATTTGTAAAAGTGATGCGGGAAAAATTGTGAACTCGAGAGGTATTACTACATCTGCCCCAACATGGTATGATAAATTTATTTTTACCCTATTATGTATATAAAAAGTATTTTAGTGTTTTTGAAATAATTTTTAAGTAGATTGTATTGGTATAAGTAATGTTTAAATGATTATAGTACGAAAGGGATTTAATCGTTTGAAGAATTTTCTAGATAAATACTTTCATAAGTAAAAATACTTTTTGAAATAAATTTGTTAATATTCAAAATTGAAGGGTACCCGATATTTTAGTATAATTCTCTGAAATAATTGATCATGAAGTATTAATTATTATTGAATGACATATTTAGGATGTGTTGATAAACTGTATGTGCAATGAATATAATATACAAATAAATAAAGACATGTCTGAAAAAATAGAGTTATTATTTGAGTAAACTAAATTTCAGGATTTAGCGGTATCCTTATGTGGATACATTTCAGGTAAGATTTAATATTTCTCTCATATGCACAGCGCAAAATTTGTACTAACCATTATAATGATCATTGGCTCCCCTTTTAAATAAAGACTTAACAATATCCTCCCCCATTAAATTATAACAAATAATAAAAAATTATAACAATGGTGCCGTATGGTTGCGACGCCTCGGGCTATTTATAAAATGTTACGAATTTAATTCAAATATAATATAATACAATATAATACAATATATGTATATATACACATGTCGCATTTGTCTTTATTATGGAAAATATTTTTATGTAAAAAGCATACATTGTTCGAAAAGACATGTTATATTCATTGCACAGTGTTGTATATTCATCATTTTATATATTTATATATGTGTAAGTGTATGTTAAATAGGTTAACATATTTTTGAGATATCTGATGAAGTGTTGAGATCCTAAATTTGAAACTAGATGAGAATTTAGACATATTTGTGCCAATTTAAGATTAAATCATTTAATGATGGCTGATAACAAAATTTTGGAGGTTAGTTTAGCAAGCAATTTGCCATTTTTTCATGGTAATGCCGATGAAAATGTGAACTATTTTTTGACACAGATCGAGGAGGTGGCTGCTTTAGAAAAGTGGAATGAAACAAAAAAATTATTAATCATTAAACTTAATTGCAAAGACAAGGCTTTGCATTATATTTCCAATGATCCTATTGCGAGCAAGGCTAGCACAGCAACTGATCTTAAAGAGTTGCTAAAAAATAAATTCTCTAAAAAAGAGTCTTTTGCAACCTTGCAGCATAATTTCTCTTCCATTTCTCAGTCACCAAATCAAACTGTCACTCAGCTTGCTGAAAAAATAAACATTGAAGCTGATAAATATTTAGGAATTGATGAAAATTCCACAAAAGATATTAAATTGCTTGCTAAAAAAATCAAACTTAACAAATTTTATGATGCACTTCGTCCCGACATAAAAATAGAACTCATGAAGCGTAATCCTAAAACTTTTGATAAAGCGATAGAATGGGCAAAAAATATTGAAAACGCATTGAATGATCCCCACTACCATGCATATCATGCAAATTCAACAGAATTGAACACAGTGATAACAAATCAAATTCAAACTAATCAACAAATCTTGGAACTAGCAAAAACTATTGAAAACATATCAGGGAACAAAACGGTAAATAGCATGCAAGTACAGGAAAACATAAATAATTCGGATGAGCAAATTCGAAGAAACGTATATTGTTTAATTTGTGGAAGAAGACACTTCACTGTCAATTGCTGGAATCATCCAAAACATTTCAGATATCCTCACAGACGTTTCAATTCTCATTATGGGGTCAGAACTTTACAGAGTGATAGAAGCACTCGCTACAATAACACATCTAATTTCAACGACAATTACAATTCTAATTCGAATCGATATATGCATTCAAGAGTTATACCCAGAAATAATGCTAGAAGTAATTCTGGGAATAGGTACAGAAATCATCCCTACAGACGAAATTTAAACTATTAGCGGGTTCTTGCGAGTTCGAAAACTACAAGAGTAATCATGCAAGAACCCAGAATTCACATGAGTATGCAGTAAAAGACAATAGAAACAAGAGTACACAAACACTTGCAGACTTTACTCACACTAGAGAAACGAGAACGCAAGAAATTAATCAAAATAATAACAACAACTTATTTGTCATGTCATGCTCTTCCAACAATAATAATTTACCAATTATCAAATTAAAATTCGGTCAAAACTCTTTTGAGAGTCTTCTTGACACAGGTGCTAATTTAAGCTTAATTCAGCCAAGTGCTTTGGAAATGATCAAAGAAACATCTAAAGTTGAATATATATCTCGCTCAGTAAAAATTCACACTCTAGGAGACTCAACAATCCCATATTTATCCGCTGTCAATATTAAATTCAAAATAAAAAATAAATGGTTCCAGAATCAATTTTTTGTTACTCAACGCAATTGGAATTCTAAGTACAATATAATCTTAGGTTATGATTTTCTGCAAAGAAATAAAATATTGATTGATACAGCAAATAAAAAACTAATTATGGAAAATGAGCATTTTGAATTTGAAGACTCTTCTCCCACACTTATGCATGCCAATAATATAGAATCTACATCACAAAACAAATTCAACTCGCAAAAGAAAGGAAAGTTTCGAAAGAACGATTTCTCAGCCAGATCTGCACAAAATGTTACACTTAAAGCTAACTCTTCTCAAATAATTAAATTAATTATTCCTGATATTTTAAAAAGTGAGCTTCAACTTATTTTTACACCGAAACAAACCAAATTAAATTACATTGTTTCCGAATCATTACATGCTGTCAGTCAGAATAAGTATATTTACACTATAATAGAGAATCCCTCCAACTATCCAATTATTGTACGGAAAAATTCTAAACTAGGTTTTTTACAAGCTTTTGATGATACTTCTAAGGTAAATCCTTCTAATCAAGAACATTTACAGGTAAACAATTTAAATTTAACCGATATACTCCAATTAAGAAAAGAGGAATTAAAAGAAGATGATTTTGATTTGAAGCATTTAGCCGAAACAGACAGAAACGATTTAATAAGGATGCTTATGCAAAACTCCAGAGTTTTTTCAAAATCTTATAAAACCCTTGGTTCAACTGATGCTGTAATTCCAGAATTTAAACTTCTACATAACTTTCCAATACAAACTAAGCCGTATCCAATACCCAAAATAGCGAAGGACTTTGCTCAGAAAGAGATCAGTCAACTTTTGGAGGCAGGAATCATAGAAAACTCCACATCGAATTATAATTTTCCTATTATTTTTATAAGAAAAAAGCCATTGCTCAATAGTAATCAAAAAGAATTAAAGTTCCGAATGGTTGTTGACTATAGATTATTGAACTGCATTACGGAATCTTTCAAAATCTGTCTTCCAAAAATTTCGGATATTCTGCATAACATCTCAGGCAAAAACTATTACTGCGTGCTGGATTTAAAATCCGCATTTTTTCAAATTAAGCTTAAAGAATGTGACAAAGAGAAACTTGCATTTTGCTGTGAACTTGGAAATTTTCAGCCCACTAGGTTATTCTTTGGCAGTAAAAATAGTTCTTCTTATTTCCATACCCTTATTTCGAAATGCATTAGTGATTTGAAAGGGCCTAATGTTCAGTATTTTCTAGATGATATAATAATTGCTGCTGATACTTTAAATGATCTTAAAGTTCACCTACAACAAGTTTTTGATAGATTGGCTAAATTTAATTTAACACTGGATCCTCAAAAGTTACAACTCTGTAAATCAGAAATTACATACCTAGGTTTCAACATAAACAAACACGGTTTTTCACCCTCTGAAGCGAACATAAATAAAGTTAATAAATTTCCTGTCCCAAAAAACTTAAAACAAACACAAACTTTCCTCGGTATGCTCAACTATTTTAGACACTTAATTTATAATTATGCAGAAATAGTGGAGCCTATAGTAAGACTCACTCGAAAAGATACACCATTTGTATGGAGTAAGGAATGTCAGGATGCTTTCGAAAAACTGCAGGACATTATCATTCACAAACCCACCTTAAAAAATATAGATGATTCAAAAGAATTATATTTAATTTGTGATGCGTCCAAAATTTCAATTTGCGGAATATTGATGCAAAAGATAAATGATCAATTCTTCCCTATTGAATTTTTTTCGAGGCAACTTTCACCTGCTGAGGCTAGGTATCCTTCAATAAGAAGAGAACTTTTTGCTATCTTTTCTTCATGCAAACATTTCTATGAGCAACTATATGGCAAAAAATTTACTATTTTAACAGATGCCAAACCATTGACTTATCATCTTCAGTTGGATAAACAACCTGATATAGTAGCTAGATGGTTACTTTACATGCAACAATTTGACTATGAAATGAAACATATACCTGGTTTTAATAACCCAGCTGATTTTCTATCAAGAATGACCCAAGACGATTTTCAAGTTAACAATTTAAATATTTTTGTAACTGATAACAACATAAGCCAAAGTAATATCGTGGATAAACAGAAAGAGGATGAAGAAATAAAATCAATTATACAGAAAATTAATAATAATGATCCTAAAACGAAAGAACAATATTTTATTGACTCTTACTCACAGTTGGTTATGGTTAAAATTAAACCCTCTCTTAAAGCTAGAAAAAACAAGTCCCTAGTTAACAGAATTCTTATTCCCAAATCATTAATAAAAAATTGCTTACAACTGGCTCACACTCCTCATTTTGGAACCTCAAAAACGTATGAAAGTTTGAAACAAAAATTTTTTTGGAAAGGAATGTATTTAGACACAAAAAACTTTTGCGATAATTGTAGTAAATGCCTAGAAAATAAATCTAAGTATAAAAAGACTAAGTATGACCTTATTCCTAAAAGTCATCTCGCTCCAGGTGAATTTATAGCCATTGATATTGTCGGGAAATTACCTAGATCAATTGATGGCAAATTTTACGTCCTAACAATAATTGATCACTATTCTAGATATTTAGAAGCTATCCCATTGAGTAACATTACATCGGCAAATATTATTAAACATCTTAATGAATACTTCTCTAGATTTGGTATTCCTAAAATCTTACTGTCTGACAACGGGACTAATTTTTGCTCTCATGAGTTTGAAGACTTCCTCAAAAAACTAAATATTGAACACAGAAAATCATCTATTTACTACCCACAATCTAACGGGACCATTGAAAGAGCTCATCGCTGCCTGAAAGAATGTATAGCTGCAATTTCAGACAGAATTTTTGATTGGTCATACAACTTACTAATTTTCAAACTTCACTACAACAATACAAAACACATTGTCACACAATACACACCTGCAGAAATATTCTTTGGTAGAAAATTAAATCTACCATTAAATGCTTTCGATGATCCTCAATATACACTTGAATTTAAAGATTATGTTGAAAAGGTTAAATTAATAGCTGAAGATATGAAAAATGATATAGAGGAAAATGAGAAGGAGTATTTCAAGATATATAACAAATACACAAAGGGTAGAAATAAACCGAGTATCAAATTAGGTGATAAGGTATATTTAGAAGAGTTTAATGAACCAGGAGCATTACAAAAGAAATATAATGGGCCCTGGGAAATAAAGAAAATACTAAGAAACGATAATTTCATTCTAGAGAAAATGGAAGATGATGCACCTAGGGAAAGAAAGGTACACGTCAGTAAGATTTTTGTACAAAGGTCTCTCAGACCAAATATCAGAAATGATGAACTTTCTTCGTAGGCAGATTCAAAAACAGTTCTTTCTGAAATTAGATAATAATTTAACAGTCGTACTCAAAATCTTTAAATTTTTTAAAACATCTCAAAGAAAAAAGAAAAGAAAGAAAATGGAGATTATGTTTAACAATTTCGTAGTTTAAGTGTGGTAAACTCATGGCGCCTTAAGTTTAAATTACACGTCTAGCTGTGTACGGCGGGTCCTACAGTTGGAGAACTTCAGAATTGTTAAAAAAAAAAAAAAAAAAAAAAAAAAAAAAAAAAAAAAAAAAATCTAATTTCATAGACTGTTAATTTGACCTGTGGTGCTTTTGTAAAATTTGATAATTCCCTATGACATATTGCAAAAAGAAATTTGAAAATAAAATGATGTTAATAAGTGAATGAGAAATGATAATGAGAAAATTTAAGAATTTGAATAAATTGAGAATAAATAAATTTAAGTGGATTTTTGAAAGTTAATAAATGATAAGAGAAACTGAGAGCAGACAAGAAACATTTGATCGTGTGTTCTATTAAAGTAAAAATATGAATTTGTTGTGTGTTTTAAAGAAAGATTGTGTCGTAATCTGTAATATATATGGTCTTATATTAAATGTTATGGTATATGTATTGAATATTATATATTGAATATTATTACATTGTGTGCTACATTGTTATATTATCTGCGTTATTATATACTTGCATATGATTACTGGTATTCTGTATAGTATTATTAGGTGATTTTTTTTTAATTTTGTGTGCATAATTTGATATCTTAGTCAAAAATCATACGTGTTGGTGGCAACAAACAGTAACTCCTTTTTTATAGAAACATCATGTGCTTGTGATATTCTACGAATGGCTTGATCATGGTAATTTTTTTTCTCGTCGGAAGGAGGTGATGTTATGCGAAGGCATAACATTTTTCAATCATGCTCTGGAAAAAGTACAAGTATATGCGAAGTTTTTAAGATTCTTCAAGTATGAAACACATTTTTTCCCCCCCAAGTTCCCAGAGTTCTCTCACCGGGACCGCACAGACATGGAATTTTCAGAGAAGGGATTTCAGACCACACTGGCTGATATCATATTTCTGTAAACAACGTAACTGCGATGCAAGGATAATCTTTTCGCCAGACACAGACGGTTTCGCAGGGATAATCTTTTCGCCAGACACAGTCAAAAAACTCATAATTTTCAGGTTTACAAGGAAAAGGGAACCCCCATGTGAATTTTTATCTCTATTGGCTACAATTGAAAATATGCAGTGGATACTGTGACTTTGTGCCAAAAACATAATAATTAGCCAAATTGGCGTAAGTCAAGCTACAGAACTTCGGTAACGGTTTTTGTCAGTTGCGATTTGAAATTTCAGAAAAGCAAGCCAGGCCTCTCGGAAGATTGAAGGGTTTGAGACCTCTGTCTCACTCTCCTGAAATCGACCGATGCCTTCGGCTGGATGTTTTCGTCGCTGACATTATTACATGTACTTGAATTTCGTTCATTTAAAAAGATCGAAAGTCACTCTCCTGAAATCGACCGATGCCTTCGGCTGGATGTTTTTGTCGCTGTTTGAAGAAAATGAAAATTTTATTATTAGAAAATTCCTAGAGATCGACCGATGCTCTGAACTCCGCATCAACTGTTCCGCTGATACATCTATTCCTGCGTTTGGGAAATATCGCCTATTCCTGCTGATGAAGATTTTGAAAATTCTTTCGTCTAAAGAATTTCGTTGATTACAAAAATCATTTCTTATAAGATCGAACTGTTCCAGCTGATGAAGAATTTTGTGGTGCACCAACTGTAGACGAAATCAAAGTTAGAGAAATGAACTATCAGAAGAACGCTGGAAGAACGCTAGGCCATCGCAATATCGTGAACTATGAACTATGAGAGGAACGCCAAATTATCGCAATTTCGTGGACTTGGCGATAGTATATAAAATATCACAGACTTTGTGAGACACCGTAATATTGTGGACTGAGTGACAATGTATAGCGAAATTAGTGAACTTTAGAATTATGAACTTCGAAAATTTGTAAAAGTGATGCGGGAAAAATTGTGAACTCGAGAGGTATTACTACATCTGCCCCAACATGGTATGATAAATTTATTTTTACCCTATTATGTATATAAAAAGTATTTTAGTGTTTTTGAAATAATTTTTAAGTAGATTGTATTGGTATAAGTAATGTTTAAATGATTATAGTACGAAAGGGATTTAATCGTTTGAAGAATTTTCTAGATAAATACTTTCATAAGTAAAAATACTTTTTGAAATAAATTTGTTAATATTCAAAATTGAAGGGTACCCGATATTTTAGTATAATTCTCTGAAATAATTGATCATGAAGTATTAATTATTATTGAATGACATATTTAGGATGTGTTGATAAACTGTATGTGCAATGAATATAATATACAAATAAATAAAGACATGTCTGAAAAAATAGAGTTATTATTTGAGTAAACTAAATTTCAGGATTTAGCGGTATCCTTATGTGGATACATTTCAGGTAAGATTTAATATTTCTCTCATATGCACAGCGCAAAATTTGTACTAACCATTATAATGATCATTGGCTCCCCTTTTAAATAAAGACTTAACAATATCCTCCCCCATTAAATTATAACAAATAATAAAAAATTATAACAACTTCATAAAAAATAAACAAGTACTTCGTAAAAGTATGCATGTTAACCGCCCAGAAACATCACTATTTGTGAAAAGCGAGTCTCCTAAACTTGTAAAACATTCTAGTCGTTCTAAGAAACGCTCACTTAATGTAAATTGGGAAACTGTATTATAAATAAAGAAATTGAATGAACTCTGATTGTCTGTCTTATTATTATTACTATTATTATTATTATTATTATTACTATTCAATACCACTTATAAAGTTGTAACATAAATAATCCTCGCGCAAATATATAACCTGATCGCACTTTCTTCTACTTTACTCGTTCAAAAAATTTTGAAAAATGATACTGATTTTGATTTTTTTTTTCGACTAGTCTTTTTTTTAAAACACCTAGTAGCTAAGCAATAATGTTATCTCGTCAGTCGAGTAGTTAAATGCATGGAACTACTCGATTGGCGAAATAATTTTGTACCTGAGTTCGAATCTAGTCTGTTACCTTAAAGAACTGAATTTATAACGCATCGTTTATAAAATAAATACAACTCTTCTACTTTTTGATTACACATGCACTCCGAATTTAATTATGCTTTTTTTTGTAAAACCCTATTAAAATTGAACGAGATACTACAGACATAATGAAATAAAATGAAAACATGTTATACATAAAAAATATATTTATTCATTTAAAACATTCTCAAAGGATTTGGATCAGAAGCAATGTACAGATCAATGGCAGATTTGACTAAATTAGACATATTGAGTGAATTTATAAAACGTTCGTCAATGTAATTAGATATGCGTATATTTCGGTCGAGATAGTCTCTCACAAAATCATCCAAGTCAATCATTAAAAGAGCTCTATTACCATACTTGCTGGCTCGAAAGTTATGGTCCATCGTCATGCACTCATGTCCGAGTTGGTTTTCATAACCTGCCTCACATCCGTTACACTTGAAAACAACTTCAATGTTCGAAGCTAAAACATCTTTTAAGAGTTCTGTCATCGAAGTAGTCAACGCAATATCGACATCGACGTTCTCATTTGAGCACGTGGCTTGCGGAACTACTCGGTTTTTCACTTCTTTCAGAAGATGTCGTCTAAACACACGATCAAACATCACACCAACAGCTGCAGAATTCACTTCTTTACATATTCTTTGCAATTCTTTCCATTCGGATTCTCCCAGGAAACAAATGGAGGGCACAAATTTGCGAGATAAGTCTTTCCTTTGAAAGAAACGTTGCAACGAGATGGTTGGCACATCATTCTGTAATTCAGTAGACAATAACAGTTCGTCTCCAATAATGGTCATTCCATTTAACTCTGGCTGTAACTGGATTGAGTTTATTGAAGAAGAAAACGTTTGCCACAGATCAGGAGTTAGGGAAACACCTCTTTTGGTTGGTCTTAAACGACCAGAAGAATCAGACTCACAATATCGTATATGAATTCGGAGAACATCAGCGAAATCCGACACAATCACATAATTATTTCCGCCCAAAGGGAAATGATTAACAGGAATAGAGTCTGCAGTGAAAGATGAGTCTTGCATCGTATCAACGTTGAAGCGTACACGCTTTTTCTCGGTATCCGAACAACTATCTCCAGCACGTTTCATCGCGAAATTAAACAAAGTTTTAAAAAATCACAACCGAAAACTTAAGCACGTGCGACACCGACCAGGTAAAACTCGGAGACTGAATTTAGTTTTTGTTGCCAACGCACTTTTCTAAATTCTATCGCGACCGGTTACCGTTAACGGTGCGTTTAACCTTAAATTCAATTAAGGAAATATTTTCAAAGTCCCATTCCGAAACTTAAAATTAGCAGACTCGACAGCAAGCTCAAAAACAACTCAACTCATCCGTTGCCAATCTCTCAAAAACAAACTTTTCAACCAATGACCGTAGGGAAGAGCTCCATCCTTTAAGAAAAAAAATTGAAATTTTTCAAAGTCCGATTCCGAAACTCAAAAACGAAACCAAAAACATTTAGCAGACTCGATATCAAGCAGGAAAACAACTCAACATCCAGCAGTAAAACATCTCAACTCAACATCCAGCAATAAAACAACTCAACTCAACACTATGACGTCATTAGCCACGCCCCCTCATCCATCAATGTCCGCCACCGCGCCACTGTGTCCAGAACCCGCCAAAGCCCTCTACTACTACTTTAATGTGAAGGTGAACTCTACCCCCTAAAAAAACAAAAAATATACATATATATATATATATATATATATATATATATATATATATATATATATATATGGGTGCGTCACTGAGCAGGGGGCCCCTGGTAACATTTGCTACGGGCCCCGCGCTGTCTTAATCCGGCACTGGGTTCCGAGTGTTTGGGTATGAGGGAGCGAGAAAAGAGGCAATTATATTACGAATCACGCATCTTTATATAAACATAAATACACACGGTTTTCATTCTAGTTACATATTACCGCACATCGCGGTTAGCTCACAAAACAGCGCGCGTTTCCCAGTGCTCTTCTTTGCCTCGCGGTTTACCGTTAAGTCCGTTAAGTCCATGGACATGTAGTTTGGGTTTTAGAGTGTAGGTGCAGACACCACAGTAAATTTTATGTTGAACCCCCCCCCCCCTTAAATAGAGGAAAAGACCAATTCAGAAACTGTCCTTAAGGATGGGCATTATACAACTGCATAAGGGTAATAGAGAGCTCCCGAACTGAGAAAAAGGTGTTGTAACGTCGAGATTCTTCCAATGCTTAAAGAAATAAAAAGAAAAATAGGGGAAAGAAATTTAAATTGAAGCTAGAGAAACAAGAGTTGCAGGCATCGGGCATCATTATGATTTTTATGTTTCCCAAGGTTGGATATATGCTAGCGCAGAAAGGCAAGCAAAAGACAGCGTGATGCATCCTTGCGCTGCCCCAACTCAAATAGCAATATACTCTAGTGCAAAACATGAGAGATTTTTTATTTGGATTCCTATTATTCCTATTATTATTTTTATTTGGATTCCTATTTGCAAATTGGAATTCATTTGATCTCTCAGAAAAAACTGCCCCGGCAGAAATTATCCTCTCTTTGTGTTTTAAAGACAACATTTTATGTGTGCTTTTTTCACAGTTTTATTTATTTAATAATTTAGCACCAGCATTTTTTTTTTTCCAGAGATGCATCTCAACAAATCTGATGTGGACAACACATGACTTGCTTGTACATCTAATAAATCAAAAATATTTCCGGCACACTTATCCTTTAAACGTATTTTTTTTTTTTTTTTTTGAAAGAGATAAAATATACTGTTGAAATACTAAGGTTTTAGCGATTTCTAGCGAAATACTTCCGATATCGCCATGCTGGGTTCAATTTGAAAGGTTTCCTTCTGACACTCAATATGGCGATATTTCACCAACAGCCGACAAGCTTCAGATAGTTTGCGAGATTTTGGGGATAGTCAAAGTAGTCATTGACCACAGACTTTCAATGAATTGAATGTATCCATACACCTTAAGGTATTTTATGTCATTTGGCTGACCCTGTAAATAAATTACCCAGTCGATTGCAGTCAAAAAAGATAATGAAAACAGTTAGATATTACAATGGTTCTAAATACAAAAGTTCAAAATTCTACGGGTTAAAGTTTTAGAGTTATACAAAATACGAAAGAATTTTTGGCACCAAATTTGGGCGTTAATTCGGCGCAACTTGCTAAGGTTGATGACAAATGGCGAGATTGTGGGCATTTACCAAACAATGACTGACTATCGCAAAAAGGAACTGGTTTTATTATTGTAAGGCCATTAATTGCCTTGTTTGTCCTAGTCGCCCTAGCGTTTACCCACCAAAACATGATACAATGACAGTGAAAGTTCTGAGGGAAGAGCTAAGATGGAGAGGGGGCGCCAGAGAGAAAATTCTCACAAAGGCATGTCTAGAAGTGGCCCTGTCAACAGAATTTGTGTCCTTTGAGAAGTACAAAAATTTTCTCACTTCCTCCTTTGCTGATTGCAGTTTTCCGGATCGCGGGGAAGCGCATGCGGTGATCGCTAATTGCAGAGATACACTAGATACCTCGCAATTTCATATTGAGATTTATGAGTTTAGCGGTCAGATTTGTGAGGAAATTAATTGGCGAAAAGTTCACAGACGTATTCAAACTGGACCGTATATAACCCACTCACACTCTTTTTAAGAAGTTGTTTTTACTGTGTGCATAGACGCAGTAAATAAAGGGCAAAAATTTGACAAATATTGCAAACTCTTGAAATTTACGATGTTTCAAGAATTTGCAATGCGCAGACTAGTGAAACTCCATTTTTGACAGCAGAAAATGTTCATTTTTATACATAGGAATAGATACTGTAAAAACATTTTTTTTTTAAGTACTAGGGGCCAAGGCCACTAGACTCGTACGCTCGCTTTTCGTATGAGGCTCCTAATAGGCTTATTCGTAAAAAAGGCATAATTTCAACAAACAAAACCCAAAGGTGTGATCAGATAGAATGTTACCGAGCTACACATTGATTGGTTCTTGCATGTTCCTTGGAACATAAAAATTTAAACTTCACTATTTTTAATTATATGAAACCCATGGAACACCTTGCGTATTAGCCAATTTTTCATAATTTGGCGACTTGCGTAATACATAATCCTTTGCAAATTGGCGTATTGTGCACCACGAATTATATCATCTCGCTGCACTGGCAAATATCCAAAGTGTACTATAACTGCGATAACACATAGTTAACTCCACCAAATATTTCTACTGGTACCAAGTACTCCAGCTGGACCGAACCGGCTTTAAAATAATCTGCATTTTAATTATTTTTTATTTTCAAAATACTGGGTTCTAACATTTTGGAACTCGTGGTTTTAGATTCACCCTGCTTGGTAAGATACCATTTTGCCAGATCGTACCTAATGCCAAGATGGCGCTTTTAAAATCAGTTACAATTAGTTATTCTGTTTTAGAAAAACGAATAATCGCTAATTCTAAACTAGTGTTGTCTAAGCGAACCTACTATTTGAAAATTGTCAACTTTGTGTAACACACTTGAGTTACTTACAGTGGCGCAGCGTAGGTTTCTGCCGCCCGGGGCAATTGCGAAATATGCCGCCCCCCCCCACATACAAATATGATATTATCATAAAGATAAACGATTATATAGAACAAGGAAAATACTTAGCTTCAGGCAAAGTTTTTCTCAAGCATTTAAAAAGTAAGAAACAAACTGCAACATCCATTTTGTTAATATACGCACTTTCAATTTCATATTTAGAAATACCCTTTTTCCCCGTTTTGGGAAATATTTTCAATTTTCTGTAATAATTTCAAATAGCTTTATTCTATTTTTAAATTAGAAATTTTTTACCAGAGGTATGTTGCAAAATATTTCTTAAAAATAAATTGTATTATATTATTGGTTAATAAATGATCTAACTTAAGCTACTGATTAAATTAGCCAGCTAGTTAAACAAATTAATGTCCTGCAGTGACCTAGTCAATTAACTCCGTTCACGTAAAACATTGAAAGTGAAGCAGCATCCGGTTTGGTCAGTGCTTGGAGGGTGAACTCTTCTCTCGCCTGGACTGCTATGGGGCCGTGTAAGCTCATAGGTGCTGGTGCACGTAAAATCCCGCCATGGCTCCAATGTCCCTCATGTTCAAGAGCTACTTCTGGGAGTGTCGATTTCAGGTGTTTTGGTCATTAACTACAGTCAACTTCGGATATAGTGAACTTTCGGAGAACTAATGTTTCGGCTATTGTGAACGCCAATCATTAGTCCCAATTCACATGCAGTATCCTTGTCCACCATGATGACACTTCGGTTTTAGTGAACTTCGGATATAGTAGACGAAATTTGATGGTCCCCAGATGTTCACTATAACAGGAGTTGACTGTCGGTATTGTGCTTGAAATGGATGAATGTTCCTAAAATTGCCAATGACCGTAATGTATTGGAGATCTTTTGAGTGTTCCTGTAGCAGAACTGTAAATGATAAAGACACTTTTTTCGATTGAGAAAATTTATTTTGTAACCCTTAACCAGCATATATCACTTTCCAAGTCGTTTGAAGTAGCCTAATACCTTTAAAATATGCTTTAATGAATTTCTGCCCATAGAGAGTAATGTATTTAAAAACTATCCAGTCGAATGGGACCGAAAGGGGGGAGGTGCACAACTAGATGCAGAGACGGCCCGAGGGGCGTGCGGGGCCCCAGGCGAAGCGCAAGAGCGGGCCTCTTCTCTATCATGTCTTATGAGATAACAATAAAATGGCCCAGGAGCGGGCCTCTAAAAGCGCGGGGCCTTAGGCGATCGCCTACATTCGCACCCCCCTTGGGCCGGCCCTGCTAGATGTTACAACAATCCTAAATAAAGTTTCGAAATTCTATAATAGTTCTTGAGATATGCAAGTTTGAATGAATTTTGGCCCATAGAGCGTAATGTATTTCGAATTTTTGGTGCGGTCCTGTAGATAAACTATCCAGTCGATTGGGACCAAAAGGGGAGGTGCACAACTAGATCATAGTAGAATCCTATATATAAAATTTCAACATTCTACGATCAATAGTTTTTGAGATATGCGAGTTTACATACATACGTACGCACAGGCGGCATGAAAAAAACTTGTCAAAATAGACTCGCCATTGGTCAAAAAGGGTTGCAGACGCATTTATATGATTGTGCATGCTAACGTACGATGAGATGCATCGAAAAAATTCTGAAAATTAAATCTAAAATTTAATTTTCAGGTAGTCTCAGGTAATTCTAAGGTTTTCAGGTAATTCTAAGGTAGTCAAAATTGTTTTTTTCGTCGAAATTTGGCCCCCGAAATTTTTCTGGATTACACATACACATTACTCTCCTTATACCCGTAACAAGTAAGTAAAAAACAGTACTGAACTACTAGCAAAAAGTTTAAAAAAAACTTGTAGTTTTTTAAAAATCAGTCATTTGTTTTTGCTTTTGAAACACAGTTTCTTTATTCTTGATCATACTTTCCTTAATATGAGCTTTTCTGCCAGATGTGCAATGTTGTCCTGTTCCTCTAAATATTAAAGCCAAGGTTGTGCATCTTTAACTAAACTGTAAGTTGAACTAAACATTCAACTAAAAGATAATAGTGAATTGATCACAACTAAATGTTCAAGCATTTGTTAGTTGAAAAGTCCAACTAACACGGCTCAACAAGTTTGTTTTGGTTTTTCTGTACAATAACTAATTTAGTTGACCCTATAACTAA
>JAWZYV010017475.1:0-34888 GCA_038373885.1 Cheiracanthium punctorium | reverse complement strand
TTTTTAAATTCATTCTCATAGTATTTTCACAGCAGGAAAAAAATTAATTTTTCAATAATATCATCCTTGTTAACATTTAAAAATGATTTAACAAAGAAATCCAAGTGCGAGAATATATCAAAATTCTGAGTCTACACTATTTTAGGTCTTCATAAACATTTTAATACTGAAAACTTTCATTTTACATTAAACTAAGAATACTCATATAATCTTTCAATAACATTAAAAATGAAAAGAAATGTTGAAATGTGGTGTTATGGCCAACTATCTGCGCGAGGGATCTAGGCCGGGGGGGGGGGGCTTCGTGTGGAACTTGGCATAGAAAACTCGACATATAAAATCTGCATTGCACTTTAAATCACACTTCTTTTTGGAAAACCGTTCCAGATTACCTTAACAATTATGAAAACAAATTAAACCAGCACATAAGCAATTGGCAAATCAGAAACGCTCCTGGCAAAATGGACACATAGTAATCATTTTATAAACTAAAACCATAATGAATTATGCTACTTGAAACATATTTTGATGATATTTGTGCAACAATATATGAAAATTTATTTTTATTCAGTACGGAGAAAAGTTGTATAAAATATAATCGTGCTTTAAATTTAAAAGTGGAATAACACAGAAACAGATATACAATGCCAAAATTATCACTCTAAATTATTGTAGATATTTACAGACAATTTTTAAGAATACTCAATAATATGAAAAATGGAAACAAAATGAATGAAATCTAATTCGAAATCATAGTCTACGCCATATTATTTTAAAAACATATATAAAAACTCCACTGCACTCTAAATCACCCTTCTATTTGGAAAATTGTTCCAGATTACCTTAACAATTATCAAAACAAATTAAACTAGCACACTAGCAATTGGTAAGTCAGAGACGCTTTGGCTAAATGGATACATAGTATTCATTTTATAAACTAAAACCATAACGCATTATGTTATTTGAAATTTATTCTGATGATATTTGTGCAACAATATACGAAAATTAATTTTTATTCAGAACGGAAAAAAGTTGTATAAAATATGATTGTGATGACTGGGGTACGAAGGGTATTTTGTTTATAAGCCTTCTTATGATTACCATAGCCCATTCGTGTAAACATAGTGCTAAAAGTTCTCCTTATTGAATTTGCAAAATATACATCCATCTAATGCAAGGTATCACTGAAATGTGCACATAAAAATTCAAGCTAAATAGTCAGCTTCAAACTTTCTAGCACATATTCATTCAAATTTCAATTAAGAAGTGTACAATGCCAAAAAGTGTTTCTTGTGTACGAAGTCAATAATGAATCAGAATTATTTTCTCAGAGTTACATATACATATACTGTATAAATATTAACACTAAAATAGCTTTAATAATGTTTGATTATATATTTTTTTCCTTCTAAATTTTAACGCAGGCCTCTAAAATGGTAGGAGCCCACAGGTGAAAGCCTACTCAGCCTAATGGGTAATCCGGCCCTGTTTAGGTATAGTCCCTCTTTCCCCATGAAGCCTCCTCCTTCCTCCTCTATAATTTTTATGGTTTTGTAGCAGTTACGCTAGTTTGATATTCCATAAATAATAATTTACAAACATAGGTGCTTCATAGAGTGCTTTTACAGAAGAGGGAGGCTATTTGCAAGTGTGGGGTGGAGGTGGGGGTCGAATACGAGTATATGTATCACACGCCCAATTCACACATTTTTCTAAAACCATTTTTTGATTTTGATCGTTTTCTTTCATTGTGGGTTCGAGGTTACTTCCCACACATCGGCACGCCAAGAGATCGCCAACAATTTCATCCCCTTTTCAAGAACGATCAGTGCGTGACCCTGCAGATCTAGACTCACGGAAAATATCACCAGGATGGCCCCCGTTCTAAAGTGGGGATGGCAAAAGCGGGAAGATAGCAACCCATAAATTACTCCAGCCAGTGTCATTCGGAGATGTCTAGCAAGGGTATAATAAGAGTTCCTTTATCAGCAGCAATAATTAAAACTTGTCTTTAGAAAAATATTTTAAAACGCTAGAAGCATCGCACTTACTATCGCTTGTTTTGAAAAAAAAAATTTAATATTTTATTCTTTTTTTTTCACGATTTTAAAATTCGCTAATTTTAATTTAAAATGCGTGCGCTCACTCTCTCAGGAAGAAAAAAAGAAAAGAAGGGAAATTTGAAGGAAGAAAATTGCGTTAACTATTTACATATATTTACCTCAAAATTTACTTATTCGTTTTAGTTGTGGACGCAGGATCTTATTTTAGGCTGTGTATTCGGAGCACGTGACATGGCGCTTCCATTTTATAGTTGTCCTAGAAACTGCACAGATAGTATCAAAACACGTACTAAAATAATCTTTCACACATTATGAAGGTTTAATTTCTACCTGAAAATCAAAGTAAATTATCTGAATATTTTAATTGAATCCAACAAATTATTCGAAGAGTTTAGTTTCATAAATTGACATTTATTTTCCTATTTTATAAAGATAGTTGCAAGTTATGCATAAATGTATAAATTTAATAATATCTGATGCTAATAACTAATAAGTAGTTCGAAAAATCCTCTAAAGTTTTAGACATTCTAAAATTTAAACTTTTGGTCAGAGAAAAGAGAAAATTAGATTTTTTTTTTTCGGAAACATATATCGTAATTTAATGTGTTCTCTTGAGTATTTGTAGAGCCTGAAATATTTAACCCATGAACCATATATAGAACACTGTAAAACTAAAATTAAAAAAAAAAAAAAACCTGTTAAATTCTTTTTAAAAGCATTTTCTTAAATTCATGTTAAATATTTTTTGCAATTCCTCTAAAGAACTCTTCAGCAATGTGACACAGGCATTTAAAAGTTTAATGTTAAGAAAATCTTCATGCACGGGTGATTTGTGAAACGTAAATTAATTTCATTTAAGTAATATTCCACAGCAATTTTTTTTTCGGGGTTTCCCGCAAGTACCCTACAGAGGGTGTTCACTCATTTTTGTAACGATTTTGCAAAGATATATATAGAAATAAATATAAGAATTTTATTTTCTAATGTGTTCAGTCTGATAGCCCTTTCTTTGAACCATCATATTACATCTTGATTTCAAAGATGAAAGTCCTTTTCTTAAAACATCAAGGCTGATATTGTTCCACTCCTCCATCACAATCTTGTAGTAATATGATCTTTTGTAGTAATATATGAATGTATCTTGTGTTTGCGTGATTATGGCAACGCTATACTAGGGCAATCTGCCAAGGATATGCAGGTGCCTTGGTAGGAGAACTTTCTAAGGGGTTCTAAAGCGTATTCACGTTACATCTGGAAAAAACCTACCAAAAATCCAGACTGTTAGATCGACAGCTGCTCGATGGGACCCGATCCCGGGTCCTTCACTCTTCGGCAGTCTACCATTTTCAGTGACATAACTACTGTGCGATGGTAAGGCTATAAATGTATCTTAAAGTAGAAAGATAATTCAACTCATCTTCGTTTAGAAATATATTTAATTTTATATTTCAATTCCATTCATTATCACTGAAAAATAACGTTCAATAAATACTTGTCACACATTTTTGCTTTCATGCCTTTTAAGATGCAATTTATTCCAGGAAAAACTTATGTATATGTAAAAAAAAAAAAAGTTACTATTACATTTGTTTGTTCATCTTAAAATACACTGGAATAAAATAAACTAGAAGTTTCTGTAGAAAATTTTACTTAATTGAAGTTTTAGACGTATTTCGTATTTTGTATGTATTAAGAAAATAAATGTATTTTGTATTTTTTCAATTTAGAAAGCATTTTGTATTTTGTAATTTTTCGTGTTTGAATAAATGTAATTTGTATTTTGCATCGAAAATACATTTTTTTATGTATTTTGCCCAACTCTGCTTCTGTAGTTGCTTTCAAAGAGCATTGCAGAGCAAGCAGTAATTATTTTTATTTCCAACGGAGGGGAGAGTATGAGGGAGCGTCCTCTAAGTGAAACTGTACTCCCCCTCTCTAAACAACGGGGGATGAGGGGGAGAAAAGCAATAAACTTTAGGTTTACCTTTGCCGATCTCTGGGAAGATAGGTGGGTTCGAGGCAACTACCCCATTCACCCTTACGTTAATCATGCTCGCTGTGACTCTCCTTTCCTTTGCCCTCTATGGATGAATGCACATATTTACAAAACGGCTGCATATTTTTCTGCCAAGGAACAACGACTGAGCACATAGTCAGAATATTGTGTGCATACTTTAGTGTTGTTATAAAATAAAGTAAATTAGTCAGAGACTAATGGTTTTCTAAAGAGGAATTCTCTTTCAGCAACACAATATGATATGTATGCACATGATCAAGGCCTCTCTGAATTTTGGGCCTTGTCCAAGCTCGGCTTGGTCCCTCGTTTTTTTTCTTCCTTCTTTCTTGGCGAGATGGTTAATCTAGGCCCATGACCACTGTGACCCCCCTCTGGAACCGCCACTGGCACCATATGCAGCCAAGAGTAGCAAAATAATGAACCGAAATTCGCCTAAAACAACGAGTCTTCTTAAAGATTTCATGGTTTTCAAATGTTCGTTTCTAAATTTTCGTATTTATGTGTAAACTAACAAAAATTTTTGAAAATCGTGGGGGGGGGGGCTGGGAGACAGCTAAGTAGTGCTCAGCCCGCGTAGCCCTCCCCCCCCCCCACCTCTGATTACGCCCTTGATGGGGGATAGAGTTTTATGTGTAAAGAGAGAAGATAAGAGCAAGCAATTATAAAATATAATCCAGAAGTTGTGCTGCTCGAAGATTTTTATGAAATCATTTTTTATTTAGCTCTGAACTGTAGCTAAATCAGAAACGTTAAGCGTACGATATTAGTTAAGTTTTGATAAAGCGTATAAAGAAATGAATACTGTCTATATCCGAAACTGTATTAAACATCAATTTTTCATCTATCTCACAAGGTTCTTCATGATTTAAAATCTTCAAACTTAAATTTGAGTATCAATTTTCTGCCTTGAATTGTTTTTAAGTCACATTTAAACGGTTTATTTTTAGCATCGAAACTTAATACTGCTGGGAAATGGGAATGTCACAATCGTTTGCAGTTTTGCACAATGGGAAAATCTCCCTTATGGTCAGACGTCTACAGAAGAGTCTGTATCTCACAATAGAACAAAAGTGAAAGCTTTTGCTGTACTGATTTAAAAAAGAAAGATTACATTACATGAGAACGACCCTCCTAAAAAAAGCGCAGTCCTCTCCCTACTAGAAAGCAATTCCATCATCAATTGTGTCACGGTGTAAAATCTGAAGGGTTCTTGTGGGGGAAAACACCCGTTTCTTTTTGCCTAGCTATCTGATGGTCATTTGTTTGTGCTTGCGCTCTTGATAAAGAAGGTTGACATCCGTGCCTTACGGCATTACAGGCGCCCAACGTAATTCCTGAATCCCTGTGAAAGAAAAAGCGGAGTGGGAGACAGAAGAAGCTAGCGATACATTCTCTATTTTTAGGATTCTTAAGTTTAACCGATTTGGAGGAAGAAATATGATTTGACACAAAAAAGTTGGAGTGAAGTTTTTGAAGGGGCTCAGCCCTCTGAATAAAAATATTGGGGGGGCTGAAGCCCCTTCAAGCCCCATGAAGTCGGCGCCTATGTGTATGCTACTGTTTCAATGGATATTTTTGAACAGATTCTTAAAATACATTGTTCAAGCACACATTTCTGCATTGACTTCAACTAGTTATTTCTGTTTTTTTAAGCTCATTGTTTAATGATGTTCTAGTAGACGCAATTAGTTCACTGTTTTGCAATTTTTTGTACATTATTGGAATCATTCTCTGAAACACATTGAAACACATCTTTCTGCATTAGATTTTAACAATCACTTTCGTCTGTTGAAATTCATTGTTTAATGATGTTTTAGTAGACTATTTAGTTCAATTTTTACCAATTGTTTCTATGTATACTATCAAACTCACTCTTTAAACACAATGTTTAACATATATTTATGCTTTGACTTAAACAATTAATTAATTTTGCTTAAACTCATTGTTTAATGATGTTTAAGAAGACATTTAGTCCAATGTTTCCATTGTTCAACAAAACATCATTGAAATTCATTTAAACACATTGATTTAGCACGCATTTCTGCAGTGATTTTTAACATTTACATTCCTTGCTAAAACTCATTGTTTAAAGATATTTTAGTAGAGTATATAGTTCAATGTTTCCAATTGTTTCAATGTGCATTACTGCACCTCATTCTTTAAACACATTGTTTTCAACACGTGTTTCTACGCTGATTTCAAGAATTACTCGTTTGTTGAAACTCATTATTTAATGATATTTAGTAAACCATTTTCATTGGTAAGCACTGTTTTAATGGCATTTTGAACTATTTTTTAAACTCATTATTTTAGCAAATACTTTCATAACTGTCTATAGGAATAAAATCTTAAAGTGTATTCTTTTATAGGGCAGCACAAAAGAATTCCGAAATAATACGGTCTATGTTCGGTACATATTTATGTGCCTTATTTTACAGGGCCACATAATAGAATTTTCCATACCTATAGGCTTGTCTGCAGTGTAATTACTAAGGTACGCTGTTTTATAGGGTCATGAAAAGAATTCTGATACACAATGTTTTACAAGTATTACAATCTTTAGAGTGTCTGTTTTACTGGGCCACAAAAAAGTAAGAAAATCTGTAACACTTTCAGATTTCAAATACATACTAAAGGTGGTATATATTTAAAAGCGTATCATAATTTATGCGTCGTCCCTATTTTTCTTCCTTATTCTATTAAGTTGGAAAGTGCATCATTATTTCATGTGAGAGCCGTATTTTTCTTCCTCGTTCCGTAAAAACATATCTTATCTTTGGAATCGAAATCGCCCTACTGAAACTGTTTTACAATCTTCGCCAGGCATAGTCAAAGTATACTTCATCTTTATAGTTATATTTGAAAGTGTATCATAATTTATGAATGCACTGTATTTGTCTTCCTCTGTTCCATAAAACGCATCATTGGAATCGAAAATCTATTTCAAAATCGTCTACTAAAACTATTTTACAATCTTCGCCAAGTATATTCCAACTATAGTTCACCGTTTTAAATATTGTTTCGAATGTGCGTCATAATCCAAGAGTGTGCGTGTGTTTGTCTTGCTTGAATTGATTCCTACTTTAACGCGCCAACTCTCGCCAAGGTGGCAATAGTTAAACAAATGCAGTTACCATGACGATTTTTTGTATTTATGTGGCAACCGCAATTTAGAATTAAAATGGTGATTTTGAACAACCTGTAAGTACAGCCTATTCCGTAATTTATTTATTTATTTTGGGCTGCCAATTAATGCAGTTTTAAAATTAAGTGTCTTTAAATTCCTTAACAGCTGCGTTTATCGCTAATTTGTTCACTTTAGTTTTGATCTAGTTCTTTTGTGAGCGCTGAAACTTGTGCATAACTCCTAGAGACCCATGACTGCAAAGCTGCTAAAGTGCGGCGATTATTTAGGTTGGCGAGAGTGGAGGCGTTAAAATAGGAATCAACTCTTTCTTGTACCATAAAACACATCTTTGGAATTGAAATCTATCTTAAAATCGCCTACTGAAACTGTTTTACAATCTTCGCCAGGCATATTCCAACTATACTTCTACCATTTTAAATACTGTTTGGAATGGGCATCATAATCCATGAGTGTGCCGTGTTTTCCTTCCTTGTTCCATAAAACACTTCTTCGGAATTGAAATCTATATTAAAATCGCCTACCAAAACTGTTTAACTATTTTCGCCAGGCATAGTCAAACTATACTTCACCTTTATAAATACCATTTGGAAAGTGTATCATAATCTATGAGTGTACCGTATTTGTCTTCTCTGTTCCATAAAACACTTCTTCGGAATTGAAATCTATATTAAAATCGCCTACTAAAACTGTTTTACAATATTCGCAAGGCATTTTCTAACTATATTCGTAATATATTTATAAATGAATTGTCGAGTTTTGGCACCAAATTTAGCGATCAATTTTCAAAAATTGCAAATCTTGCGCGACTTTCAACATTTTATTAACGCCCCTCCCCCTCCACGCTATCTGGCAAGCACATTTGAAAAGATCTTCACCGTGACAGTTCATATCTACAAAACCTGTCTACAAGATCGCGTAGCCAAAAAATGCGTAGACAAAAGTCTGGAATTGAGCGAAATAGCACCCTAAAAAAAAACAACAACGACAACAACAACAACAACAAAAAAAAACAACCCTTACATATTGTTGTGTTGCAGAAAATGTTTAAGGTAGGCAGTTTTAAAGGACCCACACAAAAGAATTTCGTTACATTATGGCACATGGAAATAAGTAGGTCAAGTGCCCTGTCTTACAAGCCCTGTCACACAAAAAATCTCCATACATATCAGTCTATGGTCAGGAAATGTTTAACAAGCGCTATTTCACAGCGCTTCGCAGTCAAATTACGATACATAATGGTGTACGTGGAGTAAATCTTTCAAGTGACTAGTTTGCCGGGCCACACACATTAAAACCTCATCCTTATAACATTGCATCTAGTTTATAGATCTAACGAAATTAAATATTAATGGTATATTTTTTTGCAGGGCCGCGCACAAAAATTGTGATAAATAATGGTCAACGGTGAACAAAAATGTTTATTGTACACTATTTTACTTGGCCACTCAAAAGATTTCGGTATATAATGGTTTACGGGGAGTAAATGTTTAACGTGGTCTATTTTATTAGGTCTCACAGAAGATTTCTGATGTGCATGTGTCTAAAGATATAAATGTTTAAAGTGCTTTCTTTTACAAAAAGTACTTTTGCAGTACTTTTTTAATATTGCAAACAAATAATTCAAGATAAATTACATTTAGAATTAATATATTAACTACAAAATACGTAGCTGTAGACTAGATATAAAAATTCTGCATTCGTATTTGCATCAGCGGACCTAATAAAATAATGATCCTTGCTTGTTAATTATAGGTTTTTAAAGATCCGGCATATTATTAATCTTGCTCTCTACGTGACTTCTCAGACTTTCTTTACAGAAAAAATAGTATGTATGAGATAGTTATTATAAAAAAATATTATTTGATTAAATTTGGAAATTCATAAAATTACTTAAGAATTTTTTGCGTCAGTCGCAGAACACGGTACGGTCGCCAAATGGAAGGGCGATTAAGATCCAAGATAATTACCAAACAAAATGAAATTTATCCTTTTAGGTAATAAAAATAATTTTGGTAGTAATAGTTATTATATACTTAATAGCAATATTAAGGAATAATAATGGTAATTTTAACAATGTCAATGACGTAATTTGTTATCGTGTACGAAATATGGAGCCAAAATTTATAAGTAATCACCAAATTGGCGGCCATAGCGTGTTCTGTGATAGACTGGAATCTTTTTACTGATAAATGCTATTACGCGAAGACGATATCATATATCAAAAATACGGAAAATAAAAGACACACTTCAAAATAAATCTTTATGTATACGAAAGTAACGTTTCTATTAAGAATTGAATTCCATCTGATTTCACGATGCAGTACTTTTTGATTAGAATTTCTGTGTCCATTTATCCCACTACGTATTTTTACGAATCATTCTTCGAATGCAGATAAGACAAGAAACTAAATGGTTTTTGTACGTGATTCGGGAAACGCGATGAATTTAAATTACTGCGTCGTGCATTTAGATCGAAAAATTTGCTGTAATATTTTAGTTTCTCCGTAATACAGCAAACATTTTATCAGTTGATTTTTAAAGTAAATAATAAAATGCTTAAATACCACACACGATATTCTAAATTCAAAAACAAATCATACAGATAAATAGACCAAAATGGTTTCATATATATTTTCTTGAAGCTTATTTAATATTTTAAGCTTCTTAGGAGAATTCTCCACGGAAGCCAAACATACAAATTTGAATTTAGTTATTGTATAACGAAAAACATACAATAAATTTCCAAGCTCAGAGATGGGATGGCTATCATTATTTTTGAAAGGCTTTTATTACTTTCACCCATAGGTATGAATGTAATGGAATCTTATAACTCAATTTTCACAGACTTCCAGACATACAACTTAAACGTTTGCAGACACATAAAAAGTTAATGGCAATACATTAATGTTGAAATGGTCTTATAGCATTTATAATTCTTTTATATAGGAACACACAAAAGAATTTCAATATATTACACTCTGTGGGTAGTCATTGTTTAAAGCGCATTTTAGAGACATTAATCTATTCCAAACGAAACAAAATTGATATATGTTGTTAAGAGTTATAAAATATGGCCCTCTATAGAAAATAGTGTAAATAAAATTTATAGTTCTCCCACAGAAGCACTCGAAAGAATTCCATTATATTACGGATTATGGCAGCTAGAGACAATAGAGAAAGTTTCGAAAAAGGCTACCAATGAATTCTCGATTGAGAAAGCATTACGAATCTACCCAAAGAATAATCAAGTGGACAGGCCCATTCAAAAGTTCTACAGTAGTTTCAGAGGAAAGGAACGATTACGTGTAGGGTGGATATAAAGTAACGTGAGGTGTTTAGAGCCCTCTAGCGAATAAAGGATTGGACGAAACATAATCAAAATTGAGGAGCGTACTTAGTAGAGAACGGGATTTCGGTTTTTAAAGAAAAAAAGAAAATTCCAAAGTTGGCTCTGTTTACCGAATAAAATGTATTAAATTTATAGAGATATAAATATAAGGAGACTAGCTTTCTGATAGTGAAGCTGAAACTGTAACCGATCCCCTATATTACTTAGACTACATTGCAATATGACTGCGTTATTCTATGGTGACACTTCCAATTTTAAAGAAGTGATGGCGCCAAGAATAATTGCGTTTTTGGCAAAACTGTAAAACTTTAAACTGCAGAATGCTGAGATTTTGTATTTAGAATTATTGTAACATACAATTGTGCATCTTTGCTTTTTAATCCGTAAAATTGTGCATCTTTCACTGTTATTTAAAAAGAAACCAACAAAATGATCCGCCATACTTAGACCAACACAGTTACTTCATTTCGTACAATGCTGAAGATAGCTAATGCCATCTCCTTGTTTTCATATTTCTACGATTAAATTGTATAATCATGTACTTTATCTCGATTATGAGAATATGGGAGAACTCTCATCATTCTGAGGCCAACTGGCTTTCGGCCTTCCGAGCAACTTCGCGCTGGACCAACTTTTCCGACGAACTTGAAGGCGTGGTTATCTTTAAGGGTTTCAAGAGTAAACAAACTCTCTCCGATGCCAAATAGTCATCGCATCGCTGATTTGGCGTGCAGGTTCTTATTTTTACTTATCGTGCGTTGGTATATTTACATCGGATCGGCAGCATCGGATGGGCAGCAATCTCTAATTCCAAAAGTCCACTTGAAAGCGGCCATAATTTTTATTTACACGTGATTCTGACATCGAGCCAAGCTGCCAAACTCCGAACATAGTCGGTCATTGCTCGAAATTGCTTATGGACGTAGCAGGAAGAAGTACTCTGATTGGCCGAAAATTTCGTCCGACTCGGATTTTTTTCCTTCGGAAAGGAAAAAAGCTGGAGTTTCGCGGTCGTCAAGGTAAACGGCGGAGAAAAATCGGCCGGAAAACTTCATTTGCAAGGAAAGTTGGTCGGATTTTTTCTCAGTGTGATAGCCCTATTTCGAAGACTCTTGCCGTACAGGACAACGCTTTTTTTGATTAATCTCTATTAACTACAGAATGAAAAATGCCTTTTCAGCCGTTCGTAAATTTCGGTGGTTAAAGAAGTTGAGAAAAGGATCAGTGAGCATAACAAAACTGAAGAAAACATGATGCAAACGGTTTGAAAACTATAGGAAACTCTATCAGAGGAAACCAGACCTGGAAACCCAAGGCGGTCAGACTGCACAAAGGTGAAAAAAGTTTCAACTGATTCAAGCCAAGCTGGCTTCAGAATGAAGGGAATTCTCCAAGCCTTTTATTTCATACTCATAATCGCAACAAGGAAACACGATTATGCAGATTAATGAATTTTTATTCGGTAAACAGCGCCAATATTACCCCTGGTGGTGACTTTAGGTACTATTTTTTTCTTTAAATCGAAAATCCCATGGTCTACTATTTACGCCCAACAAATTTGGTTATTTGTCGTCCAATACTTCATACACTGAAGGGCTTTGAACATCTCACGTTATTTTATAACCAGCCTGTATACTATAAATGCGCAAGACTTGTTGATGCTACTCTAAATCTAGGTAAACAAAATGTTTTCCCTGTTAAAACCGGATGATAACGATAAGACAAGAGGACTGACTTCCTAGGATATTGAAGATTTTCGGGGGAAACTAAAGTAATGTTAAGATCGAGTACTGACGTAGCAAAAACGCCTAGTGGGGTGTCAATATGGGTATTATCGCTGAGATAATTTGGCCATACTTTCATCGTGATTAAGTGTACAATTCTGAGATTCCATCTGTCCGTACTCGTTTGGATCCAGAAGGTGTACATATAATTCGACCTAAGGGATATAATTTCCAGCAAAATACAGCTATGGAACCGCTGAAAGGCAAATATTGACATGAATCCTCGGTTGGGCATTTACCGTGCAAAGCTGCACGGTAAATAATGCGGTTATTTATTTGAGATAGCATCTCTCTGCTGCTGGACAGACTTATTTAGCTATCAGTTGCGTAAAGTCACTGGATGGTCTCCAAATAGAACTTGGCTACTAGAAGCTAACTGGAAGAGTCCCATGTGAGACTCGTTAAATGAAATGGCTAGATTACGCAAAACACAAATGAAGTGTTGAATGTTTTGTAAGGAAGATCGTTATGCGGCGTTGCGATTGCCTCAAAAAACCCCAGTTCTAACTTTACCTCGTTAGTTTAACCCTTTAACGCGCAGTATTCCCGCTCTGGGAACACCAAAACTCTGATGTTTTTGACTGTTGCCAGTCACGAAGAATAGATTTGATTAGTATAAAAATAGTTTGCGGGTGACATAGCTCCACGAGAATCCTTTACTTTTTTAGCACGTCATTTTCCCGTAAAAAAATTGTCACGATTATTTTTTAACAGCGCTGACATCTGCTGAAAAAATGGAAGAATGCGAGAACAGCTGGATAGATTTGCCCAATGCTGAAAAAAAGGGCAGCCGTTGCCATTGCTCGACTTAACTGCCAGCAAGATGGGCGGACGATCGAAACGTTCATCGCGTGCCACAGATCTAGAGGACCCTTTCTTTGACGCAGCTGGCTGTGCGCACAGCCAGCTGTTGTCCGCGATGAACGTTTCGATCGTCCCGCCATCTTGCTGGTAGTTTAAGTCGAGCGATGGCAACGGCTGCCCCTTTTTTCAGGATTGGGAAAGGGTTTGCACCTCAAAGGGTTAAATCCAAGTTTTTGTGTTTTGACATCAGTCAGCTTTGGTGATAAGCATGTTTTGCATATCACCAAAGAAAGAAAGCAATTTCTTCGCTACACTACTTTTTTTTTGGGGGGGGGTGTGACAATGTGAATATCGACCCTGAAATCAGTTTTAGAAAAAAAACAAAATCCCGAAAGCTTTTCTATTACATCTATATTTCTCGAGTTTTTCCATAAATTACTGATTTTTGGTGCATGCTTTTTTGTATGCAAATAAAATTTTTTCGCCTGGAGTATTTTTAAATTTGAAGATTCAAAAATTTTTGTGGACTGTCAGATAGGAGAAATAAAACCATTATTATTCAGCAGCAACATATAAAATTCTTGCACAAATAAAATGAAAGAAGAATTTTCAGAATAGAAAAAATGTAATTCATCTCATCTGGATTCTTTCAATCAATCGTGGAAGGATATTAAATTCTGAAAGGAAAAATTCGGAAATTTTATAGCGGAATGATGTTTTATGAATAAAAGTATGATGCGGTGAAAAAATGTTACTGAAAAACATGGCTTTATCATTATCTCATTATCTTTTTTTTAATACATTTAGACAATATTTTGAAGACTTCTGACATGATAGAAGACATAGAAGACTTCAAAAGATGAAAATTAACCATAGAATATGGGGTTGCAAACCACGTTGATTGAGTGAAAATGGCGTAACAAGCACACGGGCTTGCATGGCCATCGCGTTCATCGGATCTCAGCCCGAGAGATTTTTTTAAAATATCGCGTAACTTTAAACCAATGGTGACCCGGGGCCTTCGCAATTAGTTACGGGCCTGCGCGTGTATTTTGATGAGCCATCCAAAGAGGCCTACGGATGCTCGAGTCTTCACGTATACATCAGGCATTCCTTAAGCTTCCCAGCGCTTTCAAACGTTATTTAATGTAGTTTTAAGTAGTAATTGTGTTACTAATTCAAGTACGAACTCATGATTAAATTGTTTGCTATGATACATATTGACATTAAGAAAATAGATGCATATAATTTGAAGGAAAAACAATGTAGCACCGACTCTCATGATTCACGATTGCTTACTTCAGTTTCACAAGTGGATATTTAATACACTTTAAAAATAACTAAATACACAAATGAGAAAGACATTTTTATAATGAATATTTCATGAACGTAGTCGTATTTCCTGCGTTATTTTAAAACAATTCAAGATTAATCTTTAACAAATGATGTATTAAAACGCATTTCAGTGTTTTCAGGATATCCTGTATATTGGAGAAAATTGATGAAATACGCTCTATAGCGCGATCCCTGAATTAATTATTTTTTAATAAAGACATGTCATGTAGTATATGTTATTCTTTTGTCGCTTTCTCAATCGAACTTTGGAATTGAGTAAACATAATGAACGCTTGTACAAAATATTAACTACATTTGAAGTTTCTATATAAACGGGCAAAAATCAATAATTTATAATTTACTGTATTTCTGCACTGTACCAGATGTAAGTCTTAATCACATAATCAAGGCATATATAACTGATAAATAGCATTTTCAACTGGCAAAATTAAATTGTCTAAATAGTATCACAACGTCATGCTTATTTACAAGAATAAAAACTACTCAAGTAATACGATTTCTGATTAAAATAATTTATTTATAAATAACACATGAGTAATTATTCACTAAACATGATTTACATACATATTTTTAGAATTTCTAAATACATTATAAGCGTTCACTTACCTTTACATTCAGAGCAAAATGTTGGAATTTTAGGATACATTTTCATGAAAGAAAATGGCGCAAGATTCACAAAACGATTACCTACTTCTAAAGTTCTTTAATACGACAAAAGTATAAAAAAATTGTTTTAAAATAATAAAATAATATAACATTTATAATACTTAGAATAATAAAATAGAATACTGTGACTGGGGAAAACAGGCCTCAATGATAAACTCATTTTTAGCGATGGCAACTCATAAGCAGGCCCGTTGCTTAGCAATGGCCCCGGGTGACCCCTCGAGCAGATAATTGGCTTTAACACCACATTTGCATTTACATTTTTAAACCACTGGTTTATGGGATGCCTGTTCATACGAGTCAATTAAACGCGGATTGTCGTCGCTGCGATGCGATATTCATTAAAAGAGAGTACTTGGCAACTTCGAGCATGTCTGGGAATCGTTTTAACGTCATTGTAGACCAGTGCTTTCGAACTTTTTACTTTTGCGAACGAGTGAAAAGAGAAAAGTATTTAGCGGACAAGCGTCAGCCAAAAACAGTAAACATCATACCAACATCTATTCCATTTATCAAATCAAGTGTTATGCAAATTTAATTTTTAGTTAGAACGATATTTGCTGCAATAAGATTGAGGTCCAATTGATTATTTTTAAATGAATGTGGTGTATGTGGACCGACCGTAAATTCTCCCGGACCGGCACCGGTCCAGGGACCAGTATTTGAGAAACACTGTTGTAGATTGTGTAACGACGTCCGCGGGCGTTATTTCTAACTCTTGAATTATTAAATCAAATAAATCTTTTTGTAGTGTACTTTTGCCGTTCCACAGTGTCCAGTCAAGACCTGCATACTTCTTTTGTGATTTTTACTTTTTCACCGTGTCTTGCGACCCCATGTTCTATGGTTTCATCCTTTTGATGCCTTCTATCACCCCTCTGAATTTGTCGGTAGGATTTAGGAATACCCTGAATGTTCATTTATGTACAGTTTACAAACTATTCATCATATTAGTTGTGATTTCATCAAGAATATTTATATTTTTCATAAAAATAATTTCTTTAAAAGAAAATTTCCCATTTAAATTTCTTTCAAGACATAAATTGAAATACTAAAACGAAACCGATTTTTTTATGTAACATGATCTATATGAAAGAAGTACAAATATTTATTATGTACGATTATAAAATATTTAACTTATAAAATTAAAAAGAAATTAAGTATGAAAAAATTTACAAAATTACAAAGCTGCTTTGAAACCAGTAACAATATAAGAAATATAACATTTTGAGTTAAATTTCTAAACCCACATAGAGCTTTTGAATTCAACATTCTTCTCAATCTTTTATGACTGCTATTGACAAAATACCTTGTTCAGACGATCAAGAATATGGAATAGGAAAAATGTAATTTCGATGAATAAATGGAGTAGGTTAATGGATACACTCGATGGATGGAGTTAGTTGTGCATGAAAAGGTTCGAGTACTGTAGGCTGGTAACGAATTAACAAAACATCAAAATACACACTTTATGGAAAGTAGTCAAAACTTGAAGAATGTGGTGGTAGTCCGTGGTAAAAGTAACTTTTTATTACCATTAAAGAAAGCCAAAACTGATCGTATAGTGATGTACCGCAAACTAACCTACATGGCTTGTACTTCCTTAACACATCTAAATAAAATACAAAAAGGGTACACAAAATACTGAAAAGAATCTAACGAATTTAAACTGAAAACTAACATAATTTTATTTGGGAGACTTAAATTATTTCCTTATAAATACAATGAACAAACACAAGCATGTTCTTGGCTACGATATAGAAGTCTGGGGAGATGTGGTATTATGAGGCGACATTTAGATTGATAGTACATAGGGGCACGTTTCACGGGAAATAGAAAAATATAATATATTCATCAAATCAGATGCGTGGATTAACCCTTTGAGGCGCAACCCTTTCCCAATGCTGAAAAAAGGGCAGCCGTTGCCATCGCTCGACTTAACTACCAGCAAGATGGCGGACGATCAAAACGTTCATCGCGTGCCACAGATCTAGAGACCCCTTTTTTGACGACAGCTGGCTGTGCCCGGCACAGCCAGCTGTCGTCAAAGTCGAGCGATGGCAACGGCTGCCCTTTTTTCAGCATTGGGCAATCGATCCAGCTGTTTTCGCATTCTTCCCTTTTTCAGCAGATGTCAGTGCTGTTAAAAATAATCGTGACCATTTTTTTTACGGGAAATGACGTGCTCAAAAGTAAAGGATGCCACCCGCAACTATTTTTATAGAAATCAGATCTGTTCTTCGTGACTGGCAACAGTCAAAACGTCAGAGTTTGGTGTTCCCAGAGCGGGAACACTGCGCGTTAAAGGGTTAAGAGTCGATGTTCTCGCGATCTCCGCCATGATGGCAGCACCGTCGGCGTGTCTCACACAAAATATATTCGCATAAACAGAACACGTCACTTGTTATATGTAACTTGCAACACCAGCACACACTTTTCCACATCTCATGGTTGGGTTCTGGGGACGCTTCTGGCTCACACTACCACGGGCTCTTTTTTTCTCTCATTCGCAGGGGCCCGTAATCGTATGCCCCTTATTTTCATGGTTTCTATCGGATGCCGTATCCTCCCTACGCCGAATCATCGTAAAGATGAGGGGACTGTTTCCCCTGTGTATTTCGTTGCGCCATAAATATTTTTCTTCTGGAGACTTATTGCGATTAGGCTGTTACTATCGTCGACAGTCTGGCGCTACCACCACAGGCTTCACCTTAGGATTTTTATGGGAGGAAAAATGTATCGGAACCAGTTTCTCATTCTCATAATACAAAGTTTCACCCCGGCAAGTGCAATCTGAAATGTGAAGGTAAATGTGATGTTGCTTCATTTGCACCTTGAAAGAATGACTGCATGCGTTCATTATGCTTATAGTCTTAACTGTAATGCATGCAACATAATTTTTTTGGAACTTGCGCATTTTGGATCTGACTGTACGAAATATTCGTGTCAAGAAGTCATAAATATGGTGTCAATACCTGTTTCTTTTGCAAAAGAAACAATGAACAAAAGTATCCCCAAAGGATAAACTGTATTAAAAGGCGATAAAACTGACCCGTGCAGTTAAAAGAGCTAGTTTTGCTCACCACAGATGAGATCAGACTTAAGATACAGTTTTTAGATTTTTTTTTTCTTTAGGGAAGTTTTTATTGGGTCCAACGTTACTGTGTGACACTGACGCAAAAGCAAGTTTATAGAGACAAGATTGTAACTTTTTATAAATTAACATAAGACAATCACGCTATCATCGGAATGAAAAATTTTAAATATTTTATTCAAGAAGCTGTAGAGAAAAGCAAATCAAATAATAAGTAGCAATTTCAAGAAAAATTTTGGTTCATTATTAATGGAACTCTTCAAATGTCTCGAGTATTTGAAAGTATGTAAAGCCTAAATTTTAAGCTTCATAGAGTTTTCGAAAAGTACTGTAATCAAGTTTTTCTTGAAAAATTCACATCATCTGGCAGTCACATTTTGCGACTGTCAGATAATGTGACTGTTGCTAGGCGACCATGACGCGGCTGAGTTATCAGGCTGATTTTATGAATATTTAGTTATTTTGCTTTAGTTTTAGCTCATTTATTTACTGAAGTTCTTATTGACACAGTTTTTGTGTGTTTTGCATTTGCGCAATAAATCACATCAGTTTAGTAAAGTAATTAAAAAACTTTGTAAAAAACACACATAAGAAGTAAAAGGAAAGGATTCCTCTTTCCTTTTACTTCTTATGTGTGTTTTTTACAAAGTTTTTTAATTACTTTATCGTTTAACACCAGTATTTTGAGTGTTTTTTCAATATCAGTTTAGTATCCGTAATGCCAACTTTAACGCACGAGACAAATAATTCTGCATTTGTAGAAACTCCACATCACTGAAATTAACCCATTTGTGCCCATAGATTTTTGCGGCTTTCTTCGATTTTCGCTAATTCCAGCAATACTAGATAAATTTCTGATGTCAACTTCTTGAACAAGGGATAATTTCTTTTAAAATCTTTATGCATAAAAATTGAAATGTCAACATCCTACTGGGTCATGTTAAAATATTTTGAGGAGTTGAGGCTCAATACTCGTGAATAAAGGCTAGGAAAAATAAAAAACGTTTTCAACTAATAGTGAAAATGCCATCCCAAGAAAGGGACGCTAGGCATAAATGGGTTAATTTGAATTAAATGCGCAATAAAAATATACCTTTGCTATCATGCGAAGAATGGCTCTGCAGGTAGCTTTAATAAAAATCTTCATATTTTATAAGAACGTAAGCTACATGTTCGTTTAAAATACGAACATGAAGCTTAGTTATAGAACAAACGGTATTGTGTGGAACATACTACCACTGACTGCAATAGTACTGTATAGCTTTCAATTTATTTTTAGGAAACTCAACGAGCTTTTAAATAACGTGAAATTTTTATATGTAAAAAAATAATGGTAACTAATTAATAAGAATGACTTCCGTGTGTCCCATGTGTGGCCCCCCCCCCGTGTGTCCCATGTGTGTGTGTGGCCATGACTTCCGTCTTGGCCTCATTTTGGAGTTTGGGTAGCCTCTCTGCCATTTCGAACCGTAAAGCAGATCTTCACGGTGTCTCGAAATGTTGCCCAGGGAGTACCACGTGGAGGTGGGCTACCTAGTAGAGTATTTCGAACAACCTAGGAAGCATCCTGAATACGAAGCCTGAAAAGCAAAACAATTTTTCCATTTCTATCTTAAATATTTTCAACAGCAGCGAACGATGTTATTATTATTATTATTATTATTAGTAGTATTAGTAGTAGTTAGTAGTAGTAGTAGTAGTAGTATCATTTGTTAAGTGTTTATTTATTGCATTTCTTAGGTGGAAGCTTTGATATTTTTTCTTTGGTTATTGTTCTGCCTTGTTTGAAACAAAATTTTAGTTAATGCCTTTACTTTGTGTTGAAAACTATATCGATAAAGCACGATGATAGAGTTCGTTTAAGAAGCTACAAATAATGCGCAAAACAGCTTTAAGATATTTGCTTTTAAATTTTCGGCACTTCGAAATACTCTACCAAAACTCCCCTTTCGGCATCCCGCACTTCAACTCTCGATGTTGTTGAGAGGACTAGCGGTAGCCAGGTACCAACTAGGTCGTTAGTCCAGGAACCAACTAAGACCTAGCGGAAACCTTTTCTGGTGACATGGCGGCGGAGGGAGCAGGCAACGATTGGAAGAACTGGACAAAGTCACAGGTGGGCCCCTACTGGATGGCTTTCCCAGGAGCCCTCGGGTAATTATAGTCACTTTTGGACCACCTCCACATGCGAGTAGAAGTTCTTTAATTTCTAGGTGGTCTTGTTGAAAATGAATGTGAGGTGGCCTCTTCGGTTAAAATGTCACTATGGCCGATTGTCTTCAATTACTGATGTTACAAGCAATCTTGGCCTCGGGAAAAACTGTCTTAACTGACTACCTCGTATGTTCTTTAGATGTTAATAAAGTAGCCTTTGAGAAATTCGAGTCTCTGTTCTGTAATGGCATGATGTTTCATATTCGTTTTCATGACTGCAGCTGGATTCTATTCTACAATACTAATGATACTTGGTAGTGAAGACTGACTGAGCTCGAAGGTTGCAGCTCTAAATTGTTCTATTGTCTGAAGCATTGCTGTCCTGATTTGGAAGTGTTGGACTTGGCTGACTTTTGGAAAGACTGATGATACTTGGTAGTGAAGACGGCGAAGCTGGAAGGTTGCGGCTCTAAATTGTTCTATTGTCTGAAGGATGGTTATCTTGATTTGGAGCTATTGGACTCAGCTGACTACTTGGAAGACTAGATAAAGAAGACGGACGGAGCTGACAAGTTGAGACAGTAAATTGTACTGTTGTCTAAAGCAAGTTGATCTCTATTTGAAACTGATGAACTTGATTGGCTATTAGAAAGGGATTATATTTGGTAGAGAAGAGGGACGGAGCTGGTTGGTTGAGGTTTTTAACTGTTGTATTGTCTTAAACAGGTTGAACTTGATGAGGACTGAAGGATTTGAATAGCAGTTAGAATGACTGATCGAGTTTAGATGTTGAGATTCTGAAACTTTCTATTGTCTATTGTCCTTGTGCGCTTTTTGATGTAAATTGCTCTATTAAGTTTCATAAGTCAGGAACAGTGGAAGCAAAAAGGTATACATTGGAAATTTTGCAAATCTGTAAGAGAAAACGAACATTCATAAATATTTTTAGTAATCATATCAATGATTTGCTTTTTAATAGTACTTTAGACTCACGTGAATTTGGAAGACCACAATTTTAAATTTATATTACTCAAACATAGAGTAATTGAGCATTTCGATACTTAATGGAAGCTACGGATAATGAATGAAGTAATGCGCGACGATCGAAAAATTTGTAGTTGTTTGTGTGTTTGTATAAAGCAAACTTACATATGATAAATCTATACAGTTAAAAACATTCACGTAAAAGAAATCTCAAACAAAAAATTGAAAATTCGTTAAAATAGAACACATTTGCAATTGTGATATGTCTATGAATAGTTTCTGAAAATTGCAAAATTTTTATGTTATAATGTTTATAGATTACGACAACGTTTTCCTCGTCTTATGAAGAAGAATTATGTAATATTTTGAGTTTTGTCAAATTTTTATCTTGTTCTTAAAACTACATATGCGATGAATGCTATAATTTTAAATAACCGAACGTTAAGGATGAGCGAACTGTTTATCGAAGTTACTTATATGATAAAATGTCGCCCAGTATTACTTTACAGATGTTAAAAAATTCGAACTTTTTCAATACATTTTCAGTGGTGATAAGAAAAATTCAGGAATACTACAGTAAGTTTCTATGAGTTCTTTCGTAAGATCAATTCAGGCCTTCTTAATTTCAAAATTCTCTGTTTTGTAGCATCTCCGAGGCTCATTCGTACGCATCGAGGTGTTAGGAGGCATTTATTTCTATTTATAATAAACTAATTTTTTAAAACAAGCTGATTTTAATAATAGGATCAGATGTACGATAGTTACCAAAGCAATATCTGTAAGACTTGAAACTATATGGGCTACGGAAATGTCTCACGTTTGTGCCGTATACCACAAAATGAATTTTTAACATCATCACCATGTAATACGCATTTAAGTCTCAATGCACATGTGGCACAATACAGAGTACACAGACATAAAATACCTGCTGATCAGTTCAAGTTGCCCGCCCCCCTCCAAAAAAAATTACCGAAAGTTTAAGCAAAACAGCTGATCAGAATTATATACTCTAATGTGTCGATATCAGATTTGTGCATATGATAACAGGCATTGCGTTTTCTGGTCAATGTAACATAAATAGGAGTAATGGTGCAAAAATTCTATTAAAGAGCAAAGGTGAATAACGAACTCTAAAAGACAGTAAATCATTGCAACAGAAAAATATTGAATTGTTTTGATATTAAAAATTACTATAAGCAACTTTTTTAAATACAGTTTCTAAATGTATGAGGTCAAAATACCAAAAACTTAAGCTCATGTATAGCTTTCTTACAATTATTAATACTTACAAGTCTTTATTAAGTCGGTAAACAGCTTTCATTATAATATTAGCAATGCTAATCCATTTCATAAGAACGTTTTTTGATTTTTGATCCAAGAAGAACAAGTCAAAAATTTCAGAAATATCCAACAAAAAGGCATCCGGAGAGTCAAATTCATTAAGCAAAATTTTGTAAAAATTGTTTGCAAATTCCTTTTTGGCTTGGAGAAATTCGTAGTAAGCTTTTATGTAAGTTGTTGGATCACTTCTAGTACCTTCCTTCAAGGTTTCTGCAAGTTCTTTTTCTATCTGCAAGAAACATGGACGAATCCTAGGGGAAAAGAACGCGTATTTCATTTACACTGTAAATAATTAATAAAGCTTTTTTTTCCCCTTGTAGTTTTCCTAAAGTATAAGACTGCTCCAAAACTTTATGTTATTAGTCATTGTTATCATTATTAGTTGTGTTCTGAAACAGAATATTTTTATCTTTATTTATTTATTTTACGAATATTTTTTTTGTAAACAATATGTTGTTTCCAGGAAACATATGCACTTTAATACAAACACTGATATAACGTCATAAAAAAACTTTTTCAAATACTTCCTTTAACACAGATAAATATAGATAGTATATAAAGGGTGGCCATAATTAAACTGCAAGTGTTCAAGGGGTGCTGGAGAGAAAACTACCGAGAATATTCCAGTGAAATTTGCTATCTACACGTTTCAGAACATGCGCAAGTCAAATATGAAAAAAAAAATCGTCATTTTCACCCAATAGATGCCGTTGTACCGTATTTCAAAGCTCACCAGTGGCATATACAACTTCCAAAATCGATAGACAGAGCATAGTGACATTCTAAGAGGCATATAAACAATATAAAACATCATTTACAGTTTACCAAAATTCCATACAATTCGCTTCAGTAATTAAATTTTTGCAGTAACATGTAATCAAAAATTAACGTAAATTAAGATCACAAATTAAACAATTCATAAAGATGCTTTGAAAAACAATTAAACTATTATTTATTCTCATTGAAACTCATTGGACCTCTTCTTAATCGTTTCATACGCCGGTATTCTTTCAGAGTAGCTGAATAATTGCTACCATTCTGATAGAATATCTTTACTAACAATGCACGTTCGTTCTTATTCAGAGTCATGATTGACCATTACTCAATGTGGTCTTGGTTTTACACTGTTCGGTGGGCTTAAAATTTGCATATATGTCGTCTATAAGCATTGAAACACGATATCGGGTGAAAATGGCGGATTTTTTCATTGCATATTTGACTTGCGCATGCTCTGAAACGTGTAGATACCAAGTTTCACTGAAATATTCCTGGTAGTTTTCTCTCCAGCAGTTTAATTATGGCCACCCTGTAGTTATGTACTGTTAATTATCGTAAAAAAATTATATGATTATTTACAAGAAGAGCGTGGCGTAAATGCAATTTTTAACCGAAATGTCACTTAAATTTGACAATATTTCAGAACTTGGTATAATTTTCGCTAAAACTGCATTAAATGTTTTATTTTTATACCACCATTTTACTGAAAAACATGGTTTTTACTTTTTAAAACGTGGTTCGAAAGTAGGTTTACACCTCAAACTCGTTATTTATTTATTCGTTTGAGTGTGTGGTTGGTCTGTTTTTTTTCAGTGAAAGGTGAGGAGACAGATTAAATCAATTTCTGTGTCCTATCCAGATATCTAAGATATTGGACTTGTACAGAGGGAGAAGGTCTGCTATTTCAGTTTCATGCTTTGCTTGTCTTCAAACACTGCGAAGTATGTCCGAGTTAACAAAATTAGACTATACTGCAGTTGTTTAGTCTATAGCCTGAAAAAAATGGTACGGGTAGGTTTTGAAGCAGCTCTTATGTAATTTGCAGCTGTTTTTTTAGAGACAAAAAAAATCTCACATTTTTTATTGCGATAGGCGTAAAATGGAAGTGAAAATTTAATGCTGTTCCTAACTAAAGTACAACTTGCTGAGAACTGAACTGAAGCTACACCAATGTGCATGTGTTTTAAAACCTACAACACTATTATGCGTTTCACACTTGTGTCGTTCGCGTCGGTTTGACGACGCTCGCGCCAGTTTTGCCTAGTGTGAAAGCAATGTGACACCGGTTTCGCGACGGATCGCTCGAACTACTTAGGGAAGTGGTCTGACGACGCTCAAATCGACTTAGCCATCCCAGAATTCTGTGCGATAATCTACTGGCTACTTGGCGAACCTTTAAAAGTCGCCAGGTGATTGTTATTGATGTTGACTGCTTGTTTTTGTTTACTTCCGATTTTCAGCCCATGCTTCGGATATTTTAAAATCCTTATAATTTCTTAAAAATTATTTACTTTACACTCGTCATGACTGTCTTAAAAAGTTTATCATTAAATGTGATCTTATATTAGTATTTATTTAAAATGTTTCATTTTTTATTAGTTAAAATGATACTCTGTTTGCATTTGAAAAATACAGATTTCTCACAGACACATTATCCAATTTCTATTATTGCAGTTGAGTTATTTATATGTGGATAATGTTTATCGCAAAAATATCCTTTGCGTGAATTTTTTTTGTTTGCTGTCTTTAGAAATTGATGTATGAGTATAGTTGAATTCTTACTACTTAATGTCATGCAGATTCATTCCATTTATTATCTTTAAATTATGTATATTTTTGGGATTTTAAAAACAAAATCTTCATCCATCAATTATGGATATATTTCTGTTTTATTTTAGATAATCGTAATATCGTTAATGTAAGTCTGTTTAATAAAATAATTTTTACTTATATTGCAGTGTTTTTGTTATGAAAATGTGTAATAAATTTAGAAAAATCAAAAGTATTTAACTCTTGCCTCTTTTTAAACATAATTTTACATTGTTAACTACTAATGGTTTCTTTTTTATATCTGTTTCTTTCAGATGAAATATTGTACATCTACAATGAAGTTAAACTAGTAAGATTTGAGACATTGGAGCAGAAAATTAAACAATACTGCTTCATGTCTTAAGTCTCACTGGTAAAAGTGTAATTCAACTGTCTAGAATAGGAGCATCGTTTTTTGTAAGTAAATACCGAGCTGCGGATTCATTATCTTAAAAAGTTTGTGTATCTAAAGTATGGTTTAATATTTTATTTTATTTTATTTTTTTTTTTTTAATTATTGACCTTTAATTTTTTTTTCATTCCTTGATTTAACGTTCTAATGCCATTAGATTAAATCTTGACCTTTTATTTTACATTTATTTCTTACTGGTTGGAATAGATTTTTAAAGTCAAATTTACTTGAAAGATCTGGATGAGACATGTTTGAAGTATTTACTAGCAATAACTAATGTAGATCATAGTATACTATTTCTCGGATTTATAATGGCAAAATTTGTTATAATAATTTTCATATTATTGATCAAAATTGATAAAAAATACTTTAATTATGGCAAGAATCTTTCCAAAGTAATCCTTAAATTATTTTTTATAATTTAAGGATTACTTTGGAAAAGTAGAATATAGTAAATGTGTATAGTAAATATAAGAATATAGTAAATGTGTAATTACTAAGGTATTTATATAATATATTGTCATCATCCAATTGTCCATAATTTTTTCTTCCCAATCTGTGCGATTATGCCCCAGTAATGTTTTAAACAATTACACAAATCTCAGTTACTGGTGTTGATAACCCTATATATAGATCATATGATAAGATACATAAATACTATTTTTATGGGATTATCTGGGGTATAGCCTAGGGGAGTCATAACCCCCCCCCCCCCATGTGGAATTTTTTGCCATACAAAATGTATATTCTTCACTCCCTTATCACACACATGTATGCATATATGTGAGTTGCAGTAGTCGTAACCCCCCCCCCCCCAATGAAAAATTTCTGGCTACGCCCCTGCCAGCAAGGTTAATTAAAAAATTTTTTTAGGTGCTTGCGTATTATCCTGGCAGTCATTCCTGCCAAACTATTTTTTCGTCAAATGTGCTGGCAAACTATTGCCAGTGATATTCCAAACCAACAATTATTTCATGTGTCTGACATTTATCTTGGCAAAAAATCATTCATCTTGGTGGACTGCTTGGATAATATATAAGTATCAGGTTGTAACGAAAGTTTTCTGCCAAATCTGCTTGAAAAACAAACTTCTAACTCCTTAGATAACTGTCGAGTGGTTAATTACTGATCTTCTTCCAGAAGTTCTCGCAGGCTGGCCTCATCAACATCAATAGACCAGCCAGAGCTCTCTGCTTCTTGAATGTCATAGTTCTTGTTTTGGAACTTTCGGTACCAAACCTGCAGAGTGTCACATGATATAACAATACTGGAAGTAAATGATGGTTCTAATCCGTAGAGTGATAGTTCGATTTGAGACATCTTGTACTTAATGATAACAATATTTTTTTACGGATTTCACAACATAGTGTTATAAAGTAAGTCCCTTTCTTTCAAATGCCAAGAATCGTTTGACAAAATAAGAGCAAATACGCCAACGCGAACTGCGTGCTGACGATGTTTGCGGTGGCGGGAAACTTTCGTTACAACCTAATACATTTTTTTATCTCTTTCATAATTGTTTACAAGAAAAATCCCTGTATTTTCCTATTATAAATTGCTAAAAATTCAAAATGTTGGCACACCATGGAAATTACTCGATTTTCCCCAATAATGTAGGCAGGTAGAAAACTATCACTAAATTTAGATTAAACTTTTTGAAAGATGAGCTTTCCTCTCATTTTATCATGTTTTTATTAATTCACTTTCTTTACAGTTCAGTTATTACTGTACGAACATGTATCATGTAAGGAAAGTATTGTAATCATGAAAAAATTCAACTTAGAGGTTTTTAAATATTTACACGTTTTGTCATAGCTACCAAGTGTTCCGTTTATACGGATTTGTTCCGTTTTTTGAGCTTTCTTCCATAAATACGTTTTTAAGCCAAAATGTTCCATTTTTCAGCTTCTGTGTAAGGATTTTTAAAAGTTAAAAGAAAAAAGGAAGAACATGTACATTTTTAGCTTTTGGTAAATCATTTATCCTTGTAAATAAGGCAATAAATTTAATTGAATGATATTTATCTTATTCTTTCAAGTATTTCTTACATTAAGCATTTAAGTCTTGTAGAAATAAGTTAAGAATAATTTATTTTTATAAATTAATGATTATATAGGCACACCATTTCTCTACACATGATAATTTAATTCTGTTAATGTAAGATTTTTAATTGTATATTTAATCATACATTTAATGACCACGCACTGTGTTCCTTATTTCTGATTTTATGACCATGTGTTGTGTTCCTTAATCTTTTCCTGGAAGGTTGGCAGCTATGCGTTTTGTGGTCGTCTGAATTCATTTATACTATTTTTATGAGGTTTATGTGTGCGTGTATGCGGGTGAACACAATAGCTCCTAAATGGTGCATTCGATTGAGCTGAAATTTGGTATACACAGTCAACTCGGCATATATAGTGAACTTTCAAATACAGTGAACACATTTCCTTAGTCCTGATTCACATACATTAGAAATGTATATAGCATTTTTTGGTTTTAGTGAACTATGACTTCGGTTATAGTGAACTTAAAAAATTTTTGGATGGTAGAGGCAAATATTGTTCAATTCCCATTAACAGTGTCTCTTTTGTGTTTGAGTAGAGTGTCGAGTTTTACACTATCAGGTTGTATAAATGTTTATAATTGCAGGATATGGGGAACGAGCAACCAATACGCTAAACGTGAAAAACCCCAACTCCAAGTGGTCCCAAACGCTGTAGTGTTACAGGGACTAGCTACGGTGCGATGTTGAGAGAACAATTGATTCCAGCATTGTAAGAGAGACATTGTATAGAAACCACGGTATGTATGCAGGATGAAGCACCCCCTCACATTGCTAACATTGTTAAAAAATTGCTACATGATACCTTTGGTGCGAACAGAGTCATAAGCAGAGGTTTCGACAACTCTTGGCCCCCACATTCACCGGAACTTAATCCTTGTGATTTTTATCTGTGGGGACATCTGAAAGATATGGTTTATAGAGAACGACATACCTCTTTTGCTCAATTGAAATCTAGCAGAACGAGACGTGAGGTGTGTTACACCAGAGATTTTAAATGCGACGGTGGACCATGCTGTTTTACATTTTCAGCATGTGGTTACATCAGGTGGATCGCATATTGAGCATATCATGTGATAATTTCATTGAATAAATAATGGTTTGTTTTCCAAACCGTCTTAATGGTTTAATTTGTGATCTTAATTTACGTTAATTTTTGATTACATGATACTGTAAAAATATAATTACTGAAGCGAATTGCATGGAATTTTGATAAACTGTAAATAATGTTTTATATTGTCTGTATGCCTCTAATTCCGACATTGTTCTTTCGTTCTGTAAATAAGCTCTCATCTATCTCAACTACTTTTTCAAGACCACTGATTTTTTTTTTACTCATATTTCTGTTAATACTGATACACAAACTTCTCTCAAGTAGTTGTTCCAATCTACAACTGTATTATGATTCATATCCAGTTGTTTTTCACACCATTTGACTGATGTCTTGGGTCTCGCAAAGGGCAAGTGTTAGCTTATTTTCCAGGTGGCCCCTAAAGTGATGGCCGGACCCACTGATGTTTCTTTTGTGTCTCGCAAATGACCAGCATTAGCATATTTTTCAGGGGGCTGCATAAAGTGATGACCGGACCCACTGATGTTTTTTTGGGTCTCGCAAAGGGCAAGTGTTAGCTTATATTCCAGGGGGCCCCTAAAGTGATAGCCGGACCCACTGATGTTTTTTTGTGTCTCGCAAATGACCAGCATTAGCATATTTTCGAGGGGCCCTTCCTCTTTTGTTTTTAATAGTTTGTTATTTTTTCTTTAAATAGTTGTTCCATTAAAAAAAATATTTCGTTTTCCTAAATCACCATTTTGTTTATGTTTCTGCATCTTGGGAAAATAATCACAAAAATCAAGTGTGCTTCCTCTGTAGCTGAATCTCACAGCCTTTAGTGTCCCATACGTGTTGCCGAACAAGAAAAGCCAAAATTATGGAACCCAGAGATTATGAACCAAGCAGAGCAGAAGAGGTTGCAATCCCAGAGACGTTCCACAGAAAAGTGCCAACTCACCAGTTTGTTGACAATCGCCAAGTGGTAGGCTAAAGCACATTTTCACTGTTCGTTCAAAATAAAAATATAGTAGTAAAGGACTATATTCCGTATACGGTGCATTGTTTACATATCAATGTTTTTGTTTACAAATCATTGGCGAACAATCTGACGGCAGAGTGAGCGATGCACCGCCAAAGTGAAGTTACCTGCCGGTGGTAGTTGTGACTGGCAACCATAAAGAATACGTGTTTCGTCAGGTTTGGGAATTTGAAATTGTTTCTGTTATTGATGGAAGGGAATAAAATGTGTTATGTTAATATATGAAAAGAATTTGTGTGTGTTTGTTAGAAATATGTGTGTTTGTTACGTTATAAGCCGGTGGGTGTTAGGGACATTTCTGAGCGGTTATTTAAAAAAGAAATAAAGGTAAGTGCTCTTTTTTAACGAATCTTTGCAATGTTTAAGGTTTTTAATGTGAATTTTAAATTGATATTGGATGTGTTTATGTTTTCGTAAGTGCTATTTACGTGCTATTCTAATCATACCGACTTTATAAGAGGTGTACAACTAGGTTGTTTAATCCACTGATGTTTTTTTGAGTTGAAAACGGACCAGTGTTTGCCCAGTTTGCATTAGCTGTACAACTAGCTTGCTGAATCCACTGAGGTTTTTTTAGTTAAAAACAGTCTACTGGTTGCATAGTTTACATAGCTGTACAACTAGGTTGCTGAATCCACTGAGGTTTTTTTAGTTTAAAACGGTCCACTGGTTGCATAGTTTACATAGCTGTACATCTAGGTTGTTGAATCCGCTGAGGTTTTTTTAGTTAAAAACGGTCCACTGGTTGCATAGTTTACATAACTCTACAACTAGGTTGCTTAATCTACTGTATTTTTTTTAGTTAAAAATGGTCCACAGTTTGCTCATTTTAAATTGCCCGTTACTGAATTTGCAGACGTTCTTTTGATTAAATACGGACATTTTGTTTTGTTTTAATGTTTTTGTAAGTGGAATATATGTGCAATTTTAATATGGTAAAATACTTTGACTTTGCTGGTCGTGCAAAATGGTTGGCGACAGTCGCTGGAGCTTGGCGGTTGCCAAGCTCCAGCGGCTGTCGCCGTGTTTACATGGGTGCACACCGGCTTGTATGATTTTAACGTAGAAAAGATTTTTAACGACTAAAACATTAGTCTCATTTAAATCTTATAACCAGAAATAGTCACAGAAATCTTCAGAGTAAATAGAATTTTACAGTGGTGTATGCAGACTTCCTTCAAGGGGGGGTTATAGACATAACTTTGCGTTAAAATGCATAGTATTTAAGCTAAAAAATGAAAATTTATGGACATTTTGTTAAAAAATTTTTGACAAGGGGGGGGGGCGGGGTTGAACCCCCAACCCCCCCCCCTTGCATACGCCACTGGAATCATAATTGTTGAAAGAGAAAATGGGGGGAAGGTGGTGATACCTCTTATAATATTGCTTATAGCATTCCACATTTTAATTTTTAAGTGAATTACCAAATGAGTGCAGTTATCTAAAATTAAAGAGTAAGGATAAATGATTAATAACTATTCAAATGGTAATGATTAATGAACTTCATTTAATATTATAAAGCTATCTAGATATTATAATGAATAATTTTATCTCTTAGAAACAAAAGAGTAAATTTTAATATTTATCCTCCCAATAAAACTCCTTTTGAGTATTATATTATTTTTCCTTGAAAAAAGAAAGAAAAAAATCCAGTAAATCGTAATCCACACATTATAGACAAAATCGATGTTTATTTAATGACTGCATTGTGGATATACATTGTTTATTTACATTCGCCACCTGCCACCTCAAGAGTCAAGCAATCTGAACATGGTCTGAAATTACAAAATACTTTTATCCGATTCTAAAAATATTTGTTTAACAATTAAAATAATTAGAAACCATTCATGAAACAAAAAATTAAATAAGGGAAATTTTTAATATGTTTTTTATATTCTTAAAAATTTGGTTTCTATTAAGATAAATATGCAAAGTCTTCTTGAACTGAAGTGAATTATTTAATAATATCTTTCTTATCAGCCAAAAGAGATAGCAAGCCAAATCGAGCAACCCACTAAAATCTAGTAACCCAGGACAAATCGTTTCAAGTGTGAACACAACTGGCGCGAGGGAAAGACCCAACTGGCGCGAGCGTCGTCAAACTGGCGCGAACGACGCAAGTGTGAAAAGCCTATATGCTTATCAATCGCAGTGTCTAACGAACATCTAAAAATATTTAGTGCACCAAAGTCCACTGTCTCTCACCAGCCTAGAGTTATATGAAACATGAAACCATCTTAACTCTTGACTCTAAACATTGACTTTCTAGGTGTAAAATTTACATGTGAACTAACTGAAACCTTTCCATGGGAAAACGTTGAACCATGATTTGGTTATTAAACTGATCAAAAACCCAAATCATGGTTCAACGTTTTTCCATTGAAAGGTTGCAGCTAATTTAGCTCTATTGTGTGGTAAAACATTGAACAATTTCTGTAAACAGTGTACTGTCTTTTTGGTGTGAACGGAACATAAGTTTTTTTGAATTTTCTTTATCTACATTCAGTTGAGTGTGAATGTATGTGTGTATGCGTTGTGCAGTGTCAAGAATAAGATAGCAGCTTCAAACAATACTCACTCATTCACAGTTTCTATTCTAAGCAGTATATTTTCGTTAGGAAAAGCATCAAAGTCAAATTTTTCGTCTTTGTCAGTTTTTCGGGGAGAGCAGCGACTGTAAAGAAACAGATAACATGGAATTGTAACCTATTCCTGGAATGCAACACTGTAATGCAGCAATTTGATATTATGAACTTGAGAAGTAGAAAAAACCTTAAGTTAAGGCACAAACTCTTAAAACTGGTCTGTCTATGCCCATCTTTATGCAAGCTGTACGCCATGCTTCCAAGGGATGAAAAGAGCAGGCTATTATAAAGATTTTCTTCCTCAGTTATTTAACGGTAGACTAAAAAAACTGTTCAGATTTCATTGTCATTTGGTCATTTTAGTATTTTGTAAGCGCCCTTTTTGCTTGGATAAAGGCAAAATACGCGGCAATGTACTTCTTGGTAAGCTATGGAATTTCTGAATCATATAGCCAGAGTTTAATGAGTCTCTCAATGAGTTGTTGTTTATGTTCATGATAAATAAAATTAAAGAAAATTTTTTAAATCGGCCATAGAAGAAAAGTTTAGAACGTTGTGCGTATTTTAATAAGGTTGCACCTTAAAAAGAGTTAATCGGACCTACTTAAGTATTCCACAAAAAAAAACACTATTTGAAAATCACCAAAGTTGATTTACCAAAGTTATCAGTTGTTTAATATTTCCAGCGTGTAACTGCGTATAGACTTTATTAATTTGGATTTGTTAGTTGAAAGTTATTTTCTTAATAATTTGGCAAAATTTCCATTATTTCAAGAGTTTTTGTTAACATTTAATGTCGCACTACTTAAAAATGGTAAAGCAAAGGTGATCATATCGGGAACAAATTTCATCTCTTCTTAATGACTAACCAGAGAAATGTTTCTTTTCCTTTTTTTTTTTTTTTTTTTTTTTTTGTAGCGTTTCATATCCTTTTATAAGGAAGTAGAAATGGCGTTCTTTGATTCCATGTTTATAGGAGTATAGATAAATTTGAAAGGCTCCTCCTTTTAAGTGAACTGCCTCACCATGGCGCAGTGGTTATATCACTGAAAATGGTAGACGGCCGAAGTGTGAAGGTCCCGGGTTCGGGTCCCATCGCGCGGTCGTCGATCTAACGGTCTGGAGTTTTGGTAGGTTTTCTCCAGATGTAACGTGAGTACGCGTTAGAACTCCTTAGAAAGTCCTCCTACCAAGGCATCCCTCATCTTAGACAGATACCCCTCGTGTAGGTTTGCCTTAGCCATACACAATCACAATCACAATTTACGTGAACTGTTATTTGAGTTCCTTATTTTGAGTGTGATTTGAAGATTTTTGCTGCTGAGCTTTAATAATTGCCATTGCTTAAAGATTTTTCAGTTTATGACAGCTATTATACGGAGGGCGTTTTTTAAACTAACAGCAAAGGAGTAGTTTGGGTAAGTGCGTTTTTTAAGGAACTATTCCGAGGGATTAGACAGCAGTTTCACTAAATTTTATTTACAATACTAATTGAAGTTAACATAATTGAAACAAGTACTTTAAACCTAGAAATAACTTACACAGCTGCGCGAAACTTTTTCCACAGCCCCATTGCAGAGCAATGGCTTCGGCAGAAAATCAAGAATTAAGAAATCAGCAAAATTTCTATCAATTCAAAGGAATTGGTCAGAAAGGTTCAGTTTTAAAGCAACTTTTCAGTAAACTCAAAATGAACTGTTGAAAAACAATGAGAAGTTTGCGTTGTTTGCTACAATCCTTCTATAACAATAGATTTGTAACTTATTGGTTGTGCATTGTTCAGTTGTTTGATTTTAAATTATTGTTGCCCAAATACCATTGTTATAATGAATTTGAAACATATGTCCTCATTATCTTACGTTAATTAGGCAATTCAATGTAGAAATTGGAATTCAATCCATAACATCCAAAATAATGGCCGAATTTCCTTATCTATTTTTATGTATTTTTCCACTAGATGTCTGCCACGCTTTTTGGCAATCAAAGAATATATGTAATAGTAAATAATTCAGCATTCAAGTTACTTTTAAAAAGTGTTTTTGACGATTTCTTCACTAGAAAATGTCAGAATGGTTTATTGAACGCCACTAAGTATTTAAGTAGTGTAAAGTTTTGAAAATTTACGAGAGGAAGTTTTGCTTAACATAGTCCTCTATTGCCTACTTTATTTTGAACATTTCTTCAATTTACATTGATCCCTTATCTCTTATAGATAAAGAAAAAAGCTGTATTACCTCCTTTTTAGGTCACCCTCTATAGTGATATACGTTCAATGGTTTCACAGATTTTACTCTCACATTTAATAAATTCGCACTTTTCAATTTTCAAGTGATTTACCATAACACAAGTTCTTTATACATTTAATGTTTTTTTGGAAAAAGAATAATTTT
>JAWZYV010017474.1:0-33016 GCA_038373885.1 Cheiracanthium punctorium | reverse complement strand
TAAGAGTGAAAGCATAATGGGCAGGGAGAGAACCTTTTCTACAGAATACCGTGTTCCTCAGTAATTTTCTGCATTTTTGTTTTTAAAAATAAGCAGATTATATGATATACCCGACGGTCTCTATTTCATATCTGCCAACTCCAAGTTTAATCTTTTTGCATTCGTTTGGTAAATGAGTATTTTTCTCGATAAGTATATCTCTTATTCATATCTCTAATGCAGTTACTAAGTACATGAATGCTTATTTCAATTTATTTTTATAATTTTTTTTCAAATTTAAAATGCACCTGAAAGTTGAAAGTTATGCAAAGAAATCATCACACTAATTCTGTTGATTTTTAAAAAGGATATGGATTTGCATTAGATTGATAAACTGAATGAAAATAGGATTCGCTTCTCCTTTCCTTAGAAGTACAAATAAATACAGTGTTTTTAGTAATTGTTTTTTAATTGAATTAAGACATTTTGTTAATGCAACTAAACAGAAAAGAACTTTTAACCCTAGTATATTTATTTTATTTTTATATTTATGGTATGCACAGATAGATTAAACATCAGTGAATTAAACTGATGTACAGAGGTGGAACCCTTTGAAAGTTTGATACTTGTCACTTTTAAAGCTGCTGTGGTATGCAACTTGCTGCCCCAAAAGAATCTTCAGCTTATAGAGGTATTTAATGCAATTTAAATCGGATTATTCCAAGGACTTTAAATTTATCAAACCGTCAAGTAAAGGTACAAAACTTTGCATTTTGCACATATACAGGGTGTGTAGTGCCTTGAAAAAGTGCTTAACAGGTGCTTGATTTTAAAAACTGTTTTCATGCACTCTTGCAACGTGCTTATTTTTTACGTAAATTCCCTTAAGGTGCTTTGAATTTGCAAAGAAGTGCTTATTTTTTTCTCTGAACTTTCGGCAGAAACCTTTATAAACACTACGCCGATAACAAAAACAACTTTTTTCCTCACATCCCAGCCCATTATTCATCTTGAAACCGGGAAGCAGAAGCGTGCCTAAAAGCAGGTGCAGGTGGTTCCCTGTTGACCATGACAATAGTAATGCTGACTCACACTTTGCAGCCATAAGAGCCAGTCCTGTCCTAATTGTTCTTAAAATACTGAATATCAACCCAAAACTAGTGTGTTGCGTCCGATGCGAGTTTAATCATCCTATACCCCCCCCCCCCCCAAAAAAAAAAAAAAAGTTTGTCGATAAGTTATTTATGTTTTTTTTGCCTTGCGGCTTTGCGCTTTGTGAAAGGAGCACTGTAACCGAATAAACACTGCCTTATGCTATTGTTGCGGTAGAACAAGGACGTACCCAGGGGGTCCGGACCCCCCTCCGAAATTTCAGTTTTTGTTAACAAAATAAGAATGATGACGTCTTTTTGTGAAAAATTCTGCCTTTTACACCGTTTGGACCCCTCCGAAATTTTTTTCTGGGTACGTCCTTGCGGTAGAAAGTCAACTGCGAGTAACTGGCAAGCTCGGGAAACACTGAGTACTTTTAAAATAAATCCCTGTGTTCATAAATATCAAAAGTAATAAATAAATAGAAACATCCAGTTGTCCCACAACATTCAAAGCTTAAAAAACAAACAATTTGCTTGAAGCACGCTCACTACGTAATCAACAGCTGGCCATCACGAAAAAAAAAATTGTTTTACTTTTGACTGGAGCGCTTCTCATCGGCTCGCTTCCGAACTTTTAGCGAATGCAAGAAGTTTTTTATGAGTTTCTAGAAATTCGCCTTTGTGAATATAAAAATTGATATGTTTTATATGAAATCGGACAATGGTTAATTCGAAAATGGAAATTGTAAGCTTTGTAAAATAGCGGTAAATACTTTAAACATTATCTGGGAAGGGGGATAAAAAGAGATATTTTTACCATTTATCGAAAAAGCATCAAACCAACACTAAAGCGTGTGCAAACAGTTCAAGATTGACTTCTCATTTGCTACATCCCAGGATCTATGCGTGATAAAAGCAGAGTGCTTATTTACTAAGTTCATCATTGAGCATAAACTTGCCACTGAGTTGCTCAGATCACGCAGGAGCATTATTGAAAAAGATGTTCCCGAATTCCGATATAGCCATAAAATATGGCTCGAAACGTACACAACGTTCTCAGGTATTTTAATTCATTTGTAATGCAAACCCCCTCCTGGATTTTTGTAAGCAGTGTTTTTCCTTGCTTTTTTGCTCTTTCCAACATGGTAAACCATATGTTGAAGCATAGCTAGATAATATAGATGCACGCCGTGCGCGGATACATTCGCGAAGAATTTCGAGGTCTTGAGGATAGTTTTTTCCGTTTTCTTAAATAATGGAGCAACAATTACCTAGAGAAAATATTTTCTAAGCAACTTTAGCGCAAACGCGATATATGTAGGTGTGTACGTACGTATAGATATGCTCATTGCTTATACATATTTTACTGACTACGTCTTCTCCGTAGAAAATCTGAGAAGCTTCGCAGATAATCGCCCGCGCTCAGTGTGCAGCATTGTGTTTCGGTCACGTGTGGTGTGCGTTCCTATTACGCGTTCGACCTATTTGTGATGCGGCGCGAAGGAACACATTTCGTCCTCACTCCGGTGCATTACGAAAAGATGCTCTCTCCAGTTGTCTCCATGGTCTGCTCGCACCGTTCCTGCGGCGCATGCGTCTTGTTTTCGAAGCTTGTCGGCAGTAACGATAAGGAATACATGTGGTGTTGAGATTACAATAATACAATTCAATTCGTTTGATCTTGTTGCGACGGGCGAATTTATAGTTTACATTTACAACGAAAACTATTGCAAATTGTTTACTATTGCAAATTTTACCGTTTTTTAATTACGCAATTTAATTTTGCAGATACTTTGGGATTGTGTGCGCAGATACTTTTTTTTTTTTTTTTTTTTATCTGACTATGCGTTGAAGTAGCCTTTGCCCCTCCCCTTGCCTGCAGCATAGGGCAAGGGGGGGCAAGTCCCCCCCTTGTCCTATGCTGCAGGCGCTTATGAATGCAAATAGTTCAAAAGTATTTACTGTTTAAAAAATTGTTTATTTCTTTAAAGTATCGCATTTTAAAATTGGCTGTTTTAATAAATGTTTTAAGCTATAAATTTTTCTTGTATATGTAATTTTCTTGGTTACTGATACATTACGCATGTGTACATGGAGTTTTTCATCGATAACAAGGGTTTTTTTAAAGTCTCTCTAATTTTTTAAAAATCTCCTTAATTTTTTCAAAAATCTCTCTAATTTTCAATCTCCAAGGTTGGCAGCTATGGTATATGTATGTGTGAGTGAGTGACATCAAATTATGTAAGCATATTGTAGTTCAATGTCTTGCATGCTGCATAAATTTTAGCAAGTGTACGCCCTACAGTTTTTGACAAGGCTACATAAAAGTATTCTTATGCATTGCAGCCTATACACTCAATAAGTGCACTAGTGCTTAAACACTAGATCACACTAGATCAATTTATTTAAAAACTTGGTAAATATCAAGTATTTGGAAAGTTGAGTGGAGTGTCCTGATTTTTTTCGCATTGCAGACTGAAATGATCCTCAATAAAATAAAGTGTTTCGTTTTCTTTTCTAAGGGAAAAAATATTATGTCTGGGTATAAACTAGCAAATATCTTATTTCTTTGTTTTAATTTATGTTTTTATTTCAGTTGCTACTAACAGAAGCTGATATTCCTTCTGTGAGTTTGTCAGAGAATGCTAATGAGGAATTATTTCAACAACTCCATAGGTCAGTATTTGTTTTATTCTGCTAATGTAGTGTAACATACTTTTGTAATATCATTTTTTAAATAATAGTTATATATATATATATTAAAAAAGCAGATAAAAATTTCTGTGTGTTTTGACATTTTTTATCTTTACAGGTATAATGTAAAAGGTGTTCAAATGACTACTGGTGCTAAATCTTCAGTTTTGTTATATCCTTTAGAAGTGTAAGTTACACCCATAATTTTCTATAGTGTTTTTCATATAAATTTTCTTTGCAATGCATGCAATAAAAACATGCAATTTAATACTTAAAAAAAATATAGAAATTAAAAACCCTGTTTGATTTGTTTTATTTTGAGCATTGTAGACTTGCCAACTTTTACGCTTTACGCGTAAAATTTACGCATTTCGACTGCTGTTTACGCTTTTGCGCATACAGCGCTTTTTTTTACGCACTTCTGGATATTTTCTTCCTAACTTGTGTATATGTCTTTAAAAGTGAAATTGATATTAAAAAGAAATGTATTAGGTTTTAAATTGAAATTATGTTCTATGTTAGGGCCTTTTTGCCTTTTCAATATGGATCTAAGTGGTAGAATCGGCACCATGATCCACATCGCACATCCATGTTGACACAATGCGCATCAAAATATTTTTCTTTGTTACTACTGAGGCAAAGAAAAAAATCTTTTTCCACATGCGACGCCGAGTATTTCTTAATTGGTTTACCCAGTCATGACGTCATAGAGTAGAGCGAATGGGAGAATCATTTACTAGGGAGTAGGTCTTTCTCCTGTGATTTGTGAGTCTCATCGTGGTGTTCTTCGTTATCAGCCATCAGCGCGCGCCGTGCCCGCTTTGTGGTTAAGTGGTAGACGCAGACGGTAGTATGAGCATACTTCAGTTGCTTTTCTGAGGAATATTTTCGATAAATGATCACTGGCACAGCATAACTTAACTTTTAAACAAAGTTATAGCAAAGAATGGGTATACAGGAGTCGCGCTGCCGATCGCCAACGTCGCAAATTGAGAAAATAAAATTAGTTTAGCGAAAGAAAATACGTTTGGGCGAAAACATTGACAATTGCTTTTCTTAATGATGTCCGAAAAAAAAATCTAATTTGGCGAAATGTTAAAAAGAGCCAGCGCAACCCCTGGGGTATATATAGTGTCATATGTCAAAGGAGCGAAATTTGCTTATTGTAACGTGTGCCGGAGTGACACGTGTTTATTTCATAAGAAAGCATTAAAATACTGTTAATATTTTATAAGAAAACATTAAAATAGTTTGCTATTTATAAAATTGATTTAAAATGTCATTTACATGTTATTTAGCAGAAATCATCAAAAATGTCTGCTAAATAGTTGTATAGTGAACTGACAATAGTTAAATATGTCAACTGCGTGTTGTTTACACCTGGGGAATTTCTAAAGTTGGCAAGTATGTATCTTCAAACCTTGAGAAAAGTATATCAGTTATCCACCTTCCCTCCTCAAAAAAAGGTTAAAATTATTGGATTTACGAGTAATTTTTTTTCTCCCTTCATTCCCTGTTAAATTCAGTGTTTTGATTATTTTCCACATTTTCTTTTTTAAAAACAATAACTTGGATTCCAATTATAATTATCACTGATCCCCATGTTTCATAGCTAATAACAATTTCCCCAAAGTTTTATGATATATTATAGACTTCCATAAGTTCTGTGTTACCCTACATGTAAAAAGATTTGCAATGTACAAGCTACATACATGTTCACAAAATAGCAATTGGTCCAAGTTAACTGAAAGCAAACGGCTGATCAGTGAAAAAGTTGAAAAAAAATTGCTTTAAGGAAAGGAAAAGAAAGGGAAGGGAAGAGAAAGGGAAAGAAAGGGAAGGGAAGGCAGGGAAAAGAAAAACTCGAAGAATTTTTTAATTCATTGTTAAAATAAAAATCAGTTGTGTAAATTTCTGCAAAATTTTCCCCAGATGGCCAAAATTTCCCCCCGATCCTAGATCGCCGGATAGGATGTATTCTGCATCCCTGGCACGGTGTATTTTTTATATTTGAGTTTCGTATTTGTTATGGTCAAGAAAAGGTCAAGAAATCAAGCTTACTTTTATGTGGTAGACACCCTGTTTCTGAGTTCGTAAATTCAAAACTTAGTTCAGAGGGGCAAATTCTTATTTTAGATCCCCGATGTTTCGAAAGGCATCTGATACATAATTATGTACTTGGCGAACTACTACACAACAATAATTATCTATCGTGACCTAATGCCACTGGAAAACCGTTGTCGGTGAGCTATTGTTACTCGCGACATGTTTTTATTGCTGTTTTGCGCACTTGATGAATCTATAAATTTTTTCCATGGACACGTACCAGCTTAACTGACACTTCTATTGTGGATTATTGAGAAAATGGCAGATGTTAGCAAATATATTAGAAAACGTGGATTGAAAACGAAATGTTAGTGGTCATTTCCGGTTCCAAAAATTTGCTTGGTTTTGGAAAAATTGTTGGCCGAACGAGAACTTCCAGACATTTTATGAATGCTAAACTGGATTTTTGTTTAAATAAAGCATACTGACGGTCTGCGCGACAAATAAAATGTATAAAAGTGCAGCTTTTAGTAATGGTATTTAAAATATAAATCTTGTCGTATTCCTTTAGGTCTTCAGCATGCAAAGGAAGTAAAATAATTTATGGTAGTTTAAATATACTTTATTTCTTAAATAAATAAATTATTAATAATAATTCCAATAAATAAGTACTTCGATATTTATAGCTATTGAAACGTACACATCTTAATTTTATGCTGAATAAAAGAATAATGCTTTTTTAAAATGTGAGTTAATGTTAAGAAATCCGTAAGAAAAAGAAAAATTTTCAGAGTTTTTCTTTTTTAAACAGTTACGCGGATTTTACTAAAAATATATACCGTAACTTCGTGAAAAGTTAACTAATGGTAAGACCACGGACGGATTAAAAGGGTTGGGGGGGGAGCGATTACTCCTCCGCTACAGGAAAAAGAAATTCTATTTTACTTCCATAAAATAGACAAATTTCAACTAACCGCCCATAAAATTGCATTAATCCGTCCTTAGGCAAGACGTATCGCCCCCTTAAATAAATAAAAAGATTACTTTTATTAATCATTTATGAAAAAGTACATACCCAAGGAAAAAAAAAAGAAGATCATTACTATAATTCTCATGGGTCAAGCCACATAATACTTAATTTTAAACAACACTCAATTGATACTCTCTCTGCGTTAAAAGTAACGAAATATAAAATTTAAAAATTTGCGCTCACAATTGAAAAAAAAGAAAGAAATTGAGGCGACACAAGTCATGTTTTAACATCTCGGCAGAATTCGCTCTCTTGCTTTATTAACCAGCTCGGCGAGTGAAGACAAAACAATAACAACCTTCGCGATGACGACGCGGTGTCGGTATCTCGGTTTGTGAAGGCCCGTTTTCCCCCGTATTACATAAATTATTTTTTTAAAAAGCACATTCAAAATTGGTTCTTCTGCATATCGGACTGAAATATTTCTAAAATGGTTTCATGAATCTTGTCCGCACCTGTAACTACGTCGATGCTTTAAATGACATAATGGGGAAAAAAATAAATTCAAATGCTCCCTGCATGACGACGTGCCGTCACTTGAAGTGCATCTATGTGCTTTATTTTCTACAGAAATAAATTTGTTAGCATCGGCTTCACCGGAGCTTGCGCGCTAACAACAGATCAAAAAGCAAGATCAATATACTAAATTTTTTTGCATAAGAAATTTATTTCAGCCAGATAGTCAGTGTCCTGGAAAAAAATCCCTTTTTGACATGCATAGTCCGCGGACTATACTAGCTAAATTATGGTAACTAACTATCCCCGATCTCCGCGTTCCATATTTGCCAACTGAACTTCAATCTTTTTGCAGCCTTTTGGTAAATGAATAATTTTAAAAACAAGATGTAAAATACAGTTTTTAATACTTTGTTAAATTAAAATTTAAGGCATTTTAGTAACTCAACTCAACAGAAAAGTATTATTTTCCCCATAATATGTTTATTGATTTCTGAATCATTTTCCCTTCAATTTTAAAATCAGGAAAATCGCTATTTTGTTTTATTCTCATGTGCAGGTTTTTCTTTGGTAATTATTTTTACAGTTAATTTTAAAAAGCATAATCTTGCGAGTTGGTATTTTGCAGCTAATATAGGAAGGAGCAGAACATATGTCCCTGTCATAAGTTCCACTTCTGTGTGCTGCAAGACTGCTAAGATTCTAAAATTTTACCTGAGAAAATATTTAGAAATTTATTAAAGAATTATTTTTTTTCAATAAAACAAGAAAACTTTTTTTTTTATTCTATCATTTGAATGCTTATTTTAGAAAATGCCAATGCCATATATATAATTTTTCATTCCATTTCTGATTTAAAAAAAAAAAAAAAATAGGTCTTGAAATATATATATATATATATATTTCTTGAGAATTTCATATCAATGAGATCATATCATGAGATTTTCATATCAAAAGATTAGTCTGAAATTTGGATGTGAGACTTATGATTTTTTCTAGGATTTTATTTTACGATATTACTTAAAATAGTTATTTTAAATAATTATAGCCTGTTTTCTTTTAATAAATATTGTATATCTAAAACTGATTATTAAACATTTACAGTGCATAGTTATTTTCTTCAGGATCACAGTCAATTTGTTTGTGGTTGAAATTTAAATGGTAGAAATTGTTTAGTACACCATTTAGTTTAACAATGGTTGAATTTAAGCTCACACATTATTCCCCAGTTCCATGTTTTTGCATTATCAACCTTGTTCAGGGGCGTAGCCAGGGGGGGGGGGGGATATCAGGATATATCTCTCCCTCTCCCCCCCCCCTGAAAAATTTTCCTGCCTACGCGCCTGACCTTGTTATATATGTGCATTTCAATTTTTTGCTGGAAAATATGTCCACGTGTATTTCCTCTTTTTTGCTCTTCAGCTGTTTTCATGCCTGCAAAAATCCAGAGGGGGGGGGGTGCAAGTGCCCCCCCCCTTGCCCTATGCTGCTGGCACCCATGAATGCAAATAGTTCAAAAGTATTTACTGTTTTTTTATATAACAGTAGATATATAAAAGTATTTATATATCTACTGTTGAAATAAACAAAAAATTGCTTATTTCTTTAAAAAAGTATCGCATTTTAAAATTGGCTGTTTTAATAAATGTTTTAAGCTATACCAGGGATGCTACACCTGCGACATTTGCGGCGAACTGAGACAAAACAGCCAGCCTGCGCCATTTTGCGACATTCGGTATGATTTTGGCCGTATCTGCGCAATTCTGCGCCAAAACAGCGAACATGAGTAATTTTGAATCTGACTCACGGGAGCGCGACCACGTGCTGAGAGTTGTGCCGAACATTCCGGTCCTCAAAATAAACATCCGGCCGGTATTGAAGAAAGAAAAGCTCCCGGTGTAAAGGGAAGGGGGGGGTTGACAGTCGAGTTTCCGGTCTACGTTACACCTACTGCAGCAACCACGCTCATTTCGTATCTACCACGTGGGGAGGAAAGAAATTCTTTTCCTCTTACTGCCTCTTCCCCCCCCCCCCCAACTAGCCAATATCCATCCAAATACGTCATTCGAAATTAGGCGAATCTCTATCTGAACGCATTATTCCTTTGTCAGAATGGATTAACTGCACGTGATAGATTCAGTGTTGCCAAAATCCTACGGTGGAGGGGGAAAAAAAAAAAGAACAAAAAAAGCTGCATATGCTCTCAAATTACCACAGATACATAACAAAAACACATATTTTTACAGCTGCGGAGCTAGTATATAAGAGAGGATGGGGAGGGGAAAAAAAAAACCTGGCCAGCTGGATCTGTTTATTTAAATCTTAAAGATTCCAAAGCGGCAGCACGAAAAAAAAAAAAAAAAAAAAAAAGCCCAACAGCAGAAAGGCTGATAACGGATTATTTAATTCTAGTGAGTCATGACCTACTTTCCGGCTCGACATTCCAATGATTCAATTATGCTATCGCATAAGCGGAAATGCAAGAGGTAGGAAGCACAGAACTACACTCATTTTCTTTTTTTTTTAATCATTCTCTTGTATTATTTTTTTTTATTATTCTTCCAACAGATTCAAACACATAAATTAAAAACTTTGTTTAAAAAATACCCAAATAAAAATATATCTGTATGTACGTGTGTCGCCTCCCCCCCCCCCTCCGTTTTGCCGGTCAACTTCGGATTGCTTTAAATTTTTAAGACCTTTTTTTTTCCCCTATTTCACTATGATGATCGGAAAAAAAAAGGGGACTGGCGGCCATTCCGGCTTTTGGGTACTTCCGGATTTCGGAATTCCGGATAATCGGTCCTATGCTGTACTTATATACCTAATATGTAATTTTTATCATTAGTTCCATATTGGGAGACCCCTGACTTCATTTAATATGAAAACATGATTATTTGATATCACTGTGCTAACATGCATTATACCTTTTAAAATTTTCAAAAATTTTGTTCTCTCTCTCTCCTCTCTCTCTCTACCCCCCCCACCCCCCCCCCCCCCGGAGACCAAAAAATTTCAGCTAACTTTTTTCTTGGCCAATCACATCACTGTTAAAAATCCCCTCGAGTCCCCTAGTCCCCTAATTTATTTTTATTGCATTTCAAATCTTCTGGCATGCTAAATATTGTCATCCCTGGTTCAAGCCTAAGAATCGTCGTACTGTTTGGTTCTTTTTTCTTGAACTTTCTTTTAATTATCAAATTGATGGGGGAAAAATTATTTTAGTGATAAACTGAGATAAAATAAATAAAATTGGGATCTGGAGTTTTGGTAGGTTTTCTCCCAATGTAACGTGAATACGCGTTAGAACCCCTTAGAAAGTCTTCCTATCCAAGGCACCCTCCATGCTAGGCAGATACCCCACGTGCAGGTTTGCCTTAACACACATAAACAAACAAACAAATAAAATTGGTTGAGAGACAAACTTGAAAAAACGAATTTTAGTTGAGACATACCGAGAAAAAAAGGAATTTTGATTGCGACAAACTGAGACAAAAAGGGATTTTGATTGAGACAAACTGAGACAAAAAGAGATTTTGACTGAGACGATGCTGAGACAAACTGAGGTTTTGACTGTAGCATCCCTGCTATACATTTTTCTTGTATATGTAATTTTCTTGGTTACTGATATATTACGCATGTGTGTTTCGAAAATCACCCTAATTTTCATTCTCCAAGGTTGGCAGCCATGTATTTAATACTTCAAACAAATAATTGTGATATAAAATGCATTAAAAATAATGCTCGTGCATTCTATGGTGAAAAGTAAAAAATAGCGCTCACGCGTTGTATAGCAAAAAGTGTCGAAATTTCTGTTCGCACGCTGTTTTACACATTTTGATTTTCCCAGGTTGGCAAGTCTGGCATTGTTACTTTCCTTGCAACTTTTTTAGCTTAAATTAAAATATTCTTCATAAAACCAATTTTCAGATAATAAAGTTTTTTTTTTTTTTTTTTTTTTTTTTTTTATGTTTCAGTGTGATAAAAATCTTAAATATTTTTGGTCACCCTTCTATAAATCTAAGATCAAGACTTGCTGAAGAGATTGCTGATTTCAATCCATATGATCCTCAGTGGAGTGTAAGTATTTTCATTTATTTATTGGCGCAGTATGTAATATTAAAGCAAATTACATATGTAAAGAATTGCACAATGCATATAATTCCATTTTAAATTCAAGAATGGGGCAGGGGAATAGGTGTATAAATACTATTTCCTTTGTTTTTGGTGATTTCATTCTATTGTGATTTCTTAAAACAGTCAATAATACTACAGTGAAATCTCAATAAAACCAATTTCAAGGGACCGAACATCCAATTTGTAATTCTGAAAAGTTTTTTAAAGCGGAATTTCATTACAACTGAATTTGTTCTGGTGTAACTTTCTTCCAATAGAAATGTTCTATTTGTTAATCTGAAATATTTATAAAAGTGAAGCCTGTTTAATGAGATTTTAGTGCCTTACTGACAAGAATAGGGTTCAGAAAACTGTTTTTTGTTTGCCTTATTTTTATATTTCAATTTTCATTTTGTAAAATACTGCATGTTTTCCAGACCGAGGTTTAGTAGCAGAATAATTCTAATTCTTTGATTAATCACTAATGTACGAAGTATTATTACTCACAAGTAATACCATAAAATTAAAAATCAAGTATTACTTTGACTGAAAATTTTCCAAAGCTCCACTTGGAGACGATCTATTATGCTATGCATGTAGTTTAATTTCCCATATTTACGCTAACTCCCCCTCCCCTACCTTTTCTGCCTTCTACCACTGATGCGCTGTGTTAACCAGAGAAAAACTGCGTAGAGGGAAAACAGGAATTCCCTCCGATGCTGCGAAAGCTATGATTGGCTCATAGATTTTTTCTCTCCCTCCCATCCGTGGCTCGGCTTGTGACGTGTTAGGAGAAGTTGGATAGGAGCGTTCGTAATCCATGTGCCGAGTGTCCGTGCTTTGGTAAATTTTGCTGCTGCGCATGCACAGAGGTGGATGCGCATTCGTTTAGAAATATCTCCCTCCCAATACCGCTTGGCTCCCATCCATAAGCACAAGAACAACTTTCAATCACAAACAACCGTTGCTCATGCATGTGTTGATGAAATTGTCCAGTGTAGTTTGAAGTTGTGAAATATTAATTTGAAATGTCGAAAATTAAACATAAACAATATAATCAAGTTTTCCTTGATTCTTACACAAAGGAATATCCGTGTATCATCAAATCGCGAAGGGGATGCAATTTTGCTTTTTGCTCCGTATATAGGACCGACATCAAAATTGCATATCAAACATGAATAATCTTGCTAAGTATCAAACATAAATAATCTTGCAGACAAATAATTTTCAGTTGTTGTTGTTGTGTGTGATTATGGCAATGCTACACTAGGGCAATCTGCGAAGGGGGTGCCTTAGTAGGAGGACTTTCTAAGGGGTTCTAATGCGTATTCACGTTACATCTGGCGAAAACCTACCAAAAATCCAGATCGACAGCCGCATGATGGGACCCAAACCCAGGACCTTCACACTTCAGCCATCTACCATTTTCAGTGGCAGAACCACTTGTACCATGGTGAGGCCAAATCATTTTCAGATATAGTTTATTTTTTAAATTTATTTCCAAATATGTGCTCACATGAAGTATGTGGAAATGATGTTTGCAAGCCAGTAGATGAAGTGAGGGATGAGCTTCAATCTCAATTTTGCAAATTGATAATTTGCCTGAGGAAACTCAATCAGAAGAAAGAATGGACAAAAAATGGGCTAAAAATTGAGATTGAGAAAATTAACAGCTGCTAGTGGGAAATTTAAATATGACCGAATATCTAATGTTATGCAAAGCATATTGACTATACCGCACAGTAATGCTGCTTGTGAACATTTGTTTAGCAGTGTTAAGAAAAATAGAACACAATTTCGTAGTTTTTTGTCTAATGAAACTTTGGAAGACATTTTAATTGCAAAAAGTAAACTCAAAGGCCATTGCTATGAGCAAGACTTTGATAAGGATTTTTTAAAAGCAGCCAAATCAGCTACTTATGAACATTTGCACTCTAAAGATACCAAATAAATGCCCCTCCTTTCCTATATGTGCATATGTTTTAAAAATAGTGTACTAAATCTGAATAGTAATTTTTAAAATGTGTTTTTACATTTTATCTTTAGTAGGTATATTTATTGCGTTACTGCGTGACACCGTGGTATTGTCAGATTTTAAAAAATTGCATGTTGGCAGGTATGTAAAAGTTATTAAGTAAAATCAATGAGCACTTTGAAAATAATGGAATATTTTACAAGATCTCCATTTGTGCCACTGGTGTTTTAAGAATTATTAATCAGACTTGTAGGACAGTATTTCATTGAGCTTTTCTACTTGGTAGTGCTTAGTAGTACTTTATAGGTGGTTTGTCTGGGTGGATAAGGAGGAAAAGAAAAATTTATATAGTTGGACAGCAAATTATATTCTCACTTCTTGTATCAGATATTAATGATATGCAATTCTTCCAGAAAGTACTTCTTAGGTATAAATGTGAAAAAGTTAATCAGTTCATATTATAATAATTTAGTTTAGTTGTGATGACTTGGAAATTCATTAAAAATTCTTTGGAAACTTGTAGAATTTCATTTTAAAAAATGAATGTGACCCATGCATATTAATATATATTTTTGTTAGGAACAGTCACTTGATACAAGGGAAGAAGACATCTTCATGCAAGACGATGATGATGACGATGATATTGAAATGCTCTGTCTCCCTGATTTACTAGCCATGAAAGAATCAATCACGTCCAAAAGGTTAGGACATACTTTACAATTTTTATTAGCAATCAAGGCATCTGGCTTTGTTGCTCGGCACCTTGGCTCTACCTCTTAATGCTCTGTATCAGCATTAATATGTGTGATAGGTTATTTGTGTGTCTGTAGTCTGCACTTTAAATTGAAAAATAGTGATCATGAATAGAAAAGCTCCCAAATAGTTACAATAAACATGTTTATGCTAACCTGTATTTATGATAAGTTAATGAGATTGCAGTTAAAAGAAGTAGCACATTTTAAAGCAATGGAAATACTGCTTTATTCTGAAATTTGTGGACTCACTTCATTCGTGTATTGAATGAAAATTTCTATTTATAAGTAATGAACGCATACTTTTTAATTGTCTGTAAAACTTTTTTTTTTTTTTTTTTTTTTGTAGTGGAATATTATATGCAAAAATTCAAGTTTCTAGTTTTATGTGTTGTTCTGTTAAGAAGAAATTTAATAATTTTCAAATAGTTTTTACAAAATAAAGAAAATCATAAAAATTGGCAATTCAAATTTTTAAAAAAGATTATCTAGCAAAATTTATGTGTATTATTTTATAATTTCAGGAGGAAAATTATCAGTAACAACAATGTTTCAAACAGGGATGAAATCAATAATCTTAACCAACTTTACCAAAGAGTATTACAAAGGATACAAGAGGTTAAAATGATATGCAATTTTTATGCATAATTTGTGTGCTGGTCACACTGTATATACTGTTTAAGGTAAGTATTCTAGATTTTTTTTTTATGGGGACGGGGTACATGTCTTTAACAGAGTTGTTTTTCTTACATATCAGATCACCTATGATTATGCTTCTGCAGTTTAAGCTGTAGGTTAAATCATTTGCTGTAGGTAAAATCATAAGCTGTAGGTTAAATCATTTGCTAATGTTTTAATCCTTTTAATAATTTTCATGTTTTATCATCATACTAGCTTCTATCCCGCATCAGCTTTAGAATTAGGTTCAGAGAGAAATGTGACATGTGTGAATAACGAAAAAGAAACATTTTGATGACACTTGCACTATAGACAAAAATGACTGTTTAAATATTATTTATTATTTATTTATTTTAAGTGGAGTATAATATATAGTATATGTAGTTACTAAATTTAGATTTATTTATTTATTTTACACATTTGGCTGGTGGAGACAGCTATGAAAGTAAATGTGAATTATTTATGCTATATGCATGAATTTTAGCCAGTGTTACTCAGGAATGGTGTAGCTTTCTATCAGTGAAAAAATCTTTTAAATAGGTTCTGTAGTTACAGAGATGTCCATAAAGCGTAATACATTAGAACTCTGGGTGTCCCTGTAAAAGAACTATTTTGCTATATGCATTAAAGGTAGCCTATAATACTCAGGAATAATGTAACTTCCTATCAGTGAAAAAAAGTTTTAGCAGGATTGCCACTCAATTTCTGAAAAAAAAATTCCTGACTTTTTCAGGTTTTCCTTACCATCATGTGATAAAATACCAGACTATTTTTATGTTTATGTCGTCAACTTTGTATATGCATACCTGCCAACTTGTACGGTTTGGCCGTACAATGTACAGATTTTAGCTTAGTTGTACGGTTATACGGCCGCAAGGCAAAATTGTACGATTTTTTGGCAAAGTTTAGGCTAATGTGATTTTATTTACTATGTTTCAAAATTTAGTGGTTTTGTGGAGTATTTTAAAATTTAAATCACCAATTGACGTTACGTCGAACGTAAAAACACTAGATCGTTTTATTTCCCATATATACGCTAACTCCCCCCTCCCTTACCTTTTATGCCTTTTATGCTTCTTCCACTGATACGCTGTGTTACTGTTAACCCGAGAGGGAAAATAGGAATTCCCTCCGATCTCCGAAAGCTATGATTGGCTCACAGATTTTTTTTCTCCCTCCCACCCGCGGCTTGGCTTGTGACGTGTTAGGAGAAGTGGGATGGGAGCGTTCGTAATCGATATGCTGAGTGTCCATGCTTTGGCAAAGTTTGTTGCTGCGCATGCACGGAGGTGGATGCGCATTCGTTTAGAAATATCTCCCTCCCAATACCGCTTGGCTCCCATCCGTAAGCGCAAGAACAACTTTGGTTAATTCCTAGTTTATGGTGCTTCTTGGCGATTTTCCAAAAATCGCCAATTTGGCGCGTTTTCCCGTCTTGTCTCTGGGAGCCAAGATGCTCCCAAAGACACTACCGGAAAACGCACCCAAACTAGCGATAAATACACAAAATAAGCAAATTAAAAAGCATAAATATTGAAGTTTTAAACAACAAAAATTATTGTACTTACATAACTTGTTGAACAACTGATTTTTTATTTTATTTAAATAATCATATTCGTCGTCTCATAAGTCATAGTGGTTTTTTTTTTTTTATGTTTGTGGATACTATTTTAGAAGAGATTTTCTGTAATCTAAAACGAATTTTAAAATCTAAACACTAAACCATAAACCTAAAATCAAAACACTAATCATAAACCATTCAGGTAAAGCAACTTTCTGAAATCTAAAACCGATTTTCTGAACTCTAAAATTTTCTTTTAGCTGCAATCAGTCGTTGTTTCGTAATCCATTCAAGAAAAAGAGATTTTTTGAAATCTAAAATGAATTTTCTAAAATCTAATGCTAAAATTTTTCGTTTAGCCACAACCATACACCACGCAATTTAGCAAAGCACGCTTACCTTCTCTCAAAAACCATATAATCCACAGTGAAAATCCACAAACACAATTAACGGAAAAGAATTAGTTTATCCAAAAAAACGGATCCGAAAAATACGAGTACAAGGAACCGAAAACTTTGTCGTTAACCCCTCGGAGTTTCCATAAGAAATGGCTTTTGGAATTCAAACCAACCGCCGCGCATGCGCTCCGTTAACAAAACGTTCTCGAACCAAAACTAAAATATACCATAATATGATTCTGCTCCCATACAAACACAGCTGCGCATGCGTTAAATCGAAGAAGCGAAACGAGGTAACTCGTAAAGCAATACTAACAACATTGGCTAAAACATCTCACAAGTGCTTACATGTACTTATAGATTCGGTTAAGTAAAACTTAATTACTTTTTATGTGAGGGGGGGCTGTGCCCCCCCTCAACCCCCCCTTTCTTTTTTTAGTAGAATAAATTTAATAATGTAAACAAATAAGAGTCCCGTCAGAGGCAAAAACGCGCACTACAGAAACAAAATGGCGGATTTCCACATGGTTGCCAGAACGCAAACTAAAGTCGCCAAGGTTGCCAGAATATACCTATTATCGCCTTCTTGGCGAAGAAGCACCATAAACTAGGATTCAGCCACAACTTTCAATCACAAACACGTGTTGATGAAATTGTCCAGTGTAGTTTGAAGTTGTGAAATATTAATTTGAAATGTCGAAAATTAAACATAAACAATAAAGTTTTCCTTGATTCTTTTACAAAGGAATATCCTTGTATCGTCAAATCGCGAAGGGGATGCAATTTTGCTTTTTGCTCCGTGTATAGGACCGACATCAAAATTGCGTATCAAACATGAATAATCTTGCTAAGTATCAAACATAAATAATCTTGCAGACAAATAATTTTCAGTTGTTGTTGTTGTGTGTGATTATGGCAACGCTACACTAGGGCGCTCAGCCAGGGGGAGGTGCCTTGGGAGGAGGACTTTCTAAGGGGTTCTAACGCGTATTCACATTACATCTGGAGAAAACCTACCAAAACTCCGGATCGACAGCCGCGCGATGGGACCCGAACCCGGGACCTTCACACTTCAGCCATCTACCATTTTCAGTGGCAGAACCACTTGTGCCATGGTGAGGCCAAATCATTTTCAGATATAGTTTATTTTTTAAATTTATTTCCAAATATGTACTCACATGAAGTATGTGGAAATGATGTTTGCCAGCCAGTAGATGAAATCAGGGATGAGCTTCAATCTCAATTTTGCAAATTGATAATTTGGCCCGAGGAAGTTCAATCAGAAGAAAGAATAGACAAAAAATGGGCTAAAAATTGAGATTGAGAAAATTAACAGCTGCTAGTGGGAAATTTAAATATGATCGAATGTTATGCTAAGCATATTGACTATACCACACAGTAATAATGCTGCTTGTGAACGTTTGTTTAGCAGTGTTAAGAAAAATAGAACACTATTTCATAGTTTTTTGTCTAATGAAACTTTGGAAGACATTTTAATTGCAAAAAGTAAACTCAAAGGCCATTGCTATGAGGAAGACTTTGATAAGGATTTTTTAAAAGCAGCCAAATCAGCTACTTATGAACATTTGTACTCTAAAGATACCAAATAAATGCCCCTCCTTTCCTATATGTGCATATGTATTAAAAATAGTGTACTAAATCTGAATAGTAATTTTAAAAATTGTGTTTGATTACATAGGCATATTTATTGCGTTACTGCGTGACACCGTGGTATTGTAAGATTTTCAAAAATTGCATGTTGGCAGGTATGCATATGTTCTTTAATATTTTTAGCTTCCCCAAAGTAATGTTAAATGTTGTTTGCTTACAAAACTGTGATTTCCAGTCCAAACTAGGTTTTGCATGCCCATAGTGCATAATATATTAGAATTATTTTGAGTGTCTGCAAAAGAACTACTTAAGCTATATGCATGTAAGATTGCCTATATGTTAATCCAGGATATAAGCTATCTTCATTCTAAATCCATTCTGTCGTTTTTGCAGGATTCAGTAACAAGCATCCAAACAAGCAAACATACACATTTATTATATTAGTAGGATTTGAAAATTTATGAACTTTAAGAAATTGCACAATTGGACTTAATTCTTGCTTATGTTTTTTAATTTGCATAAAACTGAAGTAATTTCCATGCCATTTCATATTTTTCAAATGCACGTGATTCTGCAAATTGCATTTCTGCTTTATTTCAAAAGCATAAATCACTTAAATGTGTGAAACATCTAGTTCTTTTGGAAGCAATAAAACTTGTGCATAACTCCTAGAGATCCATAACTGTGACAGGGTTCGTATGCCTTCAGGGAAACCTGGAAAACAGGAAAAACTCAGGGAATTGAAAATTAGCTCTTAAAACTCACGGGGAGAAAATGTAATTTTGCTTTAAAAACCTGGAAAATCCAGCTTCAACCCTGGAATTTTAAGAAAATTTACCCCCCTCTCTTTATTTTTATGGCTTTCACTCTATTCAATGGCCAACTACTTCGCTAATGAAGTACTCATGCAATTGGAAATGAATTATACAAGATTAATCATCACTTAAGACTGCTTAGGACAAATAGCACACTTGCTTCTCGTTTTGTCTCTGCTGTTCTGAGCATTTGTAATTGCTCCCATTTCTCATTTGAGTTGGTTGAATTAAGAAGGGGCTATTCTTTTTTTTTTTTGTGTGTGTACTGTGCACAAAGTTAGATTGTGTAATATTATTATCATGTATATACAAACTCTTGCTGATATTTTCTAGAATACAATGTAGAATGTGTGTTCCTATAATGTGTAAATATTTCATTGTTTATGCATAGGATTGGTGGAATTTACTTAGTTCTAAAGAATATGGCAATTTTTACCAATAGCCTTGTGTACTGGCAATAGTATAAAAAACATATCTTGAAACTATCAATCAGTGAAGTGGTTCCAAATTTTTTTTTTTTACTTCTGTAAAGCTGTTGCATAAATTCTGATATTTTATCAGCAAAATTGAATTTAAAACCATGTTTGATATAAATGTAATCCATTGTTTATGCGATAATTGAGGGGGAGTATAATTTTGATTACCATAGTGCTATCATAATTTCATTACCTTAGAATGGGGCATATAAATAAAAAGTATTTAGTCTTTATCTTATGTTTATTTCTTTGCGATAAACTGGAAATTCTTGAAAAGTCACCTGGAAAGCTCGGGGAATTTCATTTTGAAAAATGAGTATGAACCCTGTGTGAAGCTCATCGCCAAAGTATAGTGATTTTTTGGTTAGCAAGAGTGTGTGGTGTGTGGGGGGGGGGGGGGAAGGTTAAAGTAGGAATCAACCCTTTTAAGATACTGGGCTACCATTTTGGTAAACATATGTTAGAGATCTGCATTGTTTGCAGATATATACAGGTGTCGAAATGGTGCTTTTCAAATCGCTTCTCTTTTTCAATTCAATAGTAGTAATTATCAGTATATGTTACAAAAGCGAGGCTTTTGCCGATGTGATTGTGCTCAATAAGTGGCTGATCTAGAATTGAGTAAAGGGGGGGACTAACTTACTGGGTATTCAATAATTTGGGTACAGTTATCCAATCTTGGTGACATTTGGCACAATTTTTGACATGTTGCCTGTATATTCTATTTTTCTGCCTACCTATAGTATTACTTAATCAAATTTCGAGAAAGGTGTGCAAATAAGGGGCGTAGCCAGGGGGGGGATATCGGGATATATCCTTTCTCTCTCTCTCTCCCCCCCCTCCACTGATTAATTGAAATCATACCGCTTTACAAACTGCCTGATAGTGATGCATGTATATTTTGAGTGCTGTTTCTCTTGAAATAGTTTGTTCTGGAGCTGTGCATTTATCATTTCTTTTTGATGATTTGTGCTTTCACTCTCACTAACAAATTATCATTTTTCGGAATTTTTATAAAATAATCACCTAGATTATGACTGTAACCACTTTCTTGAGGCCATAATATCTGCATTTAAATTAAATTCTACACACGAACGTAGCTAGGCAGAGAACAAATGAATCACACTCGTGCTTCTCCCGAAATGAACAAGCAAGTGGGGATAGCAACTTCAATGTGTTAAGCTTTTGAAGTCTGCTTAGAAAGGACTACAGTACTTCCAAGAAATTCTTCCACAAACTTAAATGCTCAAAATGGGTGTACTTTTGTATGAACAGGAAATGTCTGAAAACCAGCTAAGAAAAATTAGCTATAGATAATAGTATTCTTTAATAATGCCCCTGAAAATTAAACGGCGGAACAAAAGAAACTTTCACAATGGTACAGGAGATAGCCACTTGGGATTCCTAGTCCCCATCCCCGCACTATGTACATCAATCATAAGGAATCCTACATCATGTACACATCAGTACAGAATCTGAGACGTGCACCGCAAGGGCGCACGCAAAGACATTTTATGTTTAACAGTAAATTATATGTATCGTTAGATCCCCTTTTTAGGACTTTGTAGGGGGTGATCCTTTAAAGAAACCAAAATGTTTCAAGAGAGACAAAATTTCGGCTATTCCTTAGTTTCCCAAGGTTTTGAAAATTCCTGCAGTCTGGGAACGAAAGGGTTAAAAACCATTGATTGAGGTCAAGTCTAAAAATCAAAGTAGTAAATCAAAAAAGAAAAATAAAATTTCAAAACAACCAAGTTTTAGACACGCTGGTTTTAACTAAGCATCAAAACTCTGTTCTATCTAGTGTAAATTCAGTTTCAATGGGGGTGCTATAGCCCCTCCTCCACTGTAGATCCACCTCTGTGCTCAATTGATTCAGCTTGCGACATCATCAAATTGAAGCTTTCAGAAGAAAACTGCTAAACGAATACAGCTATTTATATCATTTTGGAAAAATTCATCTTCTGAAATTTTAAACTGCTGTTATCCAAGCGATCGTATTAGCGATTTTAAAATTTTTGTATCACCATTTCTTCTTAAAACATGTCTTACTCATGTTTTTCAAATACTGAAAGTTTCATAGTTTATGCTGGCAAGTTTCTTTTCTTTTCTTTCTCTCCCCCCCCCCCCCCCTTCAAGACTACTCAATGAGATTCTGTTCTTGAAACTTCATATTTTACTTTTTGTCATGGTCTTGTTCACCATCTAAAAATATTATCAGACTGCAGCTTTGGAAATAGCATAAAATGAATTTTCTCAAGTTTTTTCATCTTTCCACTTCTTAGATACAGATCTCAGACTTGTACAAAGTAACATTCCTTGATTGTATAAAATACATAACATGTATTTATTTTCTTGATATGGAAAAAAAGAAAGAAATTCTTATGCCTTGAATGTTCTAAGTAGTTTCTTTTTGTGTTTTTTTTTTTTTTTTTTACATATATATTTTATTAAATAGAACCAATTTTACTGTTTATGCAAGTATTTCTCTTTCGTCTGTTTCAAAAATGTTCTATAAATTTATTTTTCTGAAACTTTATGATTTGCATTGATTTTGCCTAGAGGTTATGAAACAAATAGATTTTTAAAATTGGGATTCGATAGTTAATTTAATTTTAACTTATAAAATATTTTCTAAACGGACTTCATAAATAGGGAAATGAGAGGAATTTTTGCATGTTTGGATCATTATCCGACTCAAGAAATTAAGTAAAGCCATCTTTAAAGTATTTAAATTAGTTTGTTTAGGTCTGCACAATCACAATCTATAAAATTACTAAACTAATTTATGTGAAACAGACTGTAAGAACAGATATATGTTTGTTTACATGTGTAAATAATGTTGATTTTCAATTTATACAACTTTGTTTTTCATTTTTTTGTTTCAGACTGGTTCAGAAAAATGAATATTTTAATTCTGATCTGAAGTGAAGACATATTTACATGTTATATAACATTGAAGATCTCATTCTTAATGTGCTGTATTTATTTATATTATGAATTGTGAATAAATCTTATATTTTTATTGTTTTTAAATGGATGTTTTTTACTTTTTTATTTTACTTCATTGAAAATAAAATTGCTAAATCTTTTCAGGAAAATGCAATTTTGGTTACGTTTCCTATTATCTGTTACAAATAAAGAGCATTGGACTTGCATTATATTAAAAGTTCATTTGTGGATGTAACTAGGTGGGAATCACGATGAACTAATTCCACTTCACTTTTTTTTTTTTTTTTTTTTTGTGAAACTAACAGTCAACCCTAATTCAGTTTACAACAGTATATTTTTGTCAGTCTCCAATACTCAGCCCAATTCCAAGAAGCATAAATTTATGAATAATGTTCAGGAGCATTATAATTCAGCTGCAAAATACATATTAGGAAAAAACATTCTTCAGTTTGGATTTTTGAATAGCTACACATGATTAAAACCATCCGAGATTAATAAAGCAAGAACATTTCAAAAGCTCAGTTATGTTGTCCTTTTCTTTCCTTTGCATTTAAGATACACAAGCGGTATTAGGGGCTGTCTACAAATGTTGTGTCCCTTGGAGGGGGAGGAGGCATTGGGGAAATTGTGACAAGGCAGAGGGTAACAAGAAGTGTGACATTCATATTTGGCTAAAATAAAAAGCTATAAAATCAGCAGATTTAATTTTGGAGTTATTTTGCAATATCAGAATTTGGTAGTATTTTTAAAAATTGCATTAAAACAACTTTCAAATGATTTATTTTTCAGTTATTCTTTTCTTTTCGTAAAAGTTATTTAGGGTAGGTCTGTGAGAAAATGGTAGCAGCAGAAATTCTTGACTGTAGAATTGAAAATAAATCTTCCCATTTTGAATGTAAACAATACTCCTTAGAGGTACCTGATAGGTGTGCGAGCTGAGCAATAGCATAGCGCCAGACATAAACACCAAACATTGAACTTTTTCCTTTGCCTTTCAGTAAAGTCCCAAGTTAATACAGTTTGCTTTCTAAAACTATTTTTGTTCAAACTTTTTTTTGTATTCCACTGATGGTTATGCCAATTTGAAATTGGGAAGTTAGGCTATCAGAAAAAAGGGAATTTGTGTTACTTTTCAGGGATCGCACTGACGTCTGATAAAAGTGGGTCACAAAGGCCCATTATCTTGAGAGATGGGTTTTTGCACATGCAAAATCCATTATGTGCATACTTTTTTGCATCACAGTCAACAAAATTTGAGTAAATGACTCAGAAATCTGAGTAAACGCGAACCCTGCTTTTGGACTTTTGTTAGCTGTTCTTTTAGGATTGGTTAGAGCTGACCCTATACTGATACTGCATGTGTCGTGTGGTTGAAACCAGGTACGGCAACTAGGGCTGGGCCAGAAATCGATAAATACCGACATATCGGTTTTATTTTTAAATCCGATATTCCCATTTTCATTTCAGTGAAATCTGAAAATCGATAAAGTTAAAAAATACAGACCAGCAATAAGAAAATCCCGAGATCGATACCAGCTTGTGATGCTTCTGCTACTGCTTTCTCTCCGTTGATGGCGATACCAGATCGCGGGAAAAACAGCTGCTTCACTAAGGGAATCGCTGCTGCGTGTTTGTTATCGTAGATAATTTTTTTTTCCTCCCTCGGAGCCAGGGGTGGATCCAGAGAAATCATCTGGAGGAGGCTCCGTTTTTCATTAGGATGATACATTGATTTCCCAATACTTTTCTCCCAATGTATAATTAGACATGGTATATCACAACTAAATAAGTTTGTTGTCTGCTGCAAGAACCGTCGAAAGAAAACTTGGAAGGGGGGACGGGGGCAGAGCTATCATGCGCCCTATACCGATAAGTTAAGGCCGATGCTCATAAGCCAGGTGTTTTATGCATTTCAATGGACGACGGGACTGATACGGGGGAAAAAATGTTCCGTTGCTTTCTCCATTGTGTGGGGGGACAGGGTTTTCCGTTTAACACATTAATCTTTTGTTGGTAGATCCTGAATGGTCATTAAAAGTCGTAAATTTTACCAGAAAAATGTCGCCATAACCCCTGTTGTGACGACAAGACGTGGCTAATCAACAACGACCTTTATTCATGTTGTTGTTCGCGGGCCCTACCCATTAACATTTTACTGTGTACATAGTATAATTGCTGAATGCATTATTGAACCCCTTTCACAGCCACCATGCAATATACAGGGGGAACTGCGCTCCAGCCACTGTGGTGATAGTGAGTCAATAAAAATTGCCCCTCCTTGTGTTTAAAAATAAAAGCTCTATCATTTTTGTAAATAGAGAAATTATGTTTAGTCCACAAGGATTCAATAAGTATTGGTGTAAATATTCTTGGTATATGTATATATATATAGTTGGCTCTCTGTTTAACAACTTTCAAGGAACCTTGAAAATGTGAAAAATCATCCTTTATATAGAGATCTTCCATAAACAGAATATGTAAAAGAATAACATTTCCCTTTACACATTGGAAGGTGCCTGGTTCAAAACCAGTTTGCGTCCGCCGACCTAACTGTTCTGAGTATCCCGTACTTTCCTCCGAAACTTAGAGTAAATAAGGGTTAGGACCCCCATGGAGTGCACCTCACCCATCCGCTTAGATTCCATGTGCAGATAATTGGCTGTAATCGTACAGCACCAACACCTACCCTTTACACTTTACATTCATAGGACTGTGAATATTTTTCTTGATATATTGGTGTGTTTAAAGATGCTGTTTTTATTATTATACTATTTTATTATCCACAAAAAAATATTTTAAGTCACCTTAAAAGAAAGGTAGTAAAAGCAAGCAATACAATAAAATTAGGTTTCAAGAAAACCAAAATGAGTCTGTTGTTTCATTTTTTGCCTTCCCGTTATTCTTTCTCCCAGATTTTCTCAAATGTGAAATGCCTCAGCTTCCATTTTATGAATTTTTCTACCCAAAGGCTGAAAATTTTGCATTCCAAATTTTCCTGCCAGAATAACAGCACTGCAGTAATTGCTTGAATTTATTTTATTTTGGTAATACGAACAGTGGCGGATCCAGAAATTTTTTTGGGAGGGGCTAAATTTTTTAAAAAGCTTATTTCACCCAATTAAAATGTACTATAAATCAAAATTTTAGTCTAAACCAATGTATTAGGCTTTTGGGAGGGGCTAAGTAATAAAATATGATCATTTTAGCTATTTAAAGTGTATAATAAAGCAAAGTGTTACCCTTGAGCAATCTCTTTTGGGGGGGGCTGAAGCCCCCTAGCCCCTCCCCTGGATCCGCTACTGAATACGAGCAATTATCTACATGAGGGATCTAAACCGAGTACGGGGTGCCCTACGGGCGGGTTTTCTAAGGGGTCTTAATCCATATTTATGAGAAGTTTCGGAGAAAACTGCATAAGACTCCGAACGGCTAGATTCACGGATGCGACCTGAGATTGAACAAGGCACTTTTTTCTCCCAGTTGCGAGCGCTATGTGCTCAGCCACTTGTTGGGCCTCCAGAGCAAGCCTATACTAAAGGCATCTGGATTCTGGGGCGGTTGCCTTGGTCGGGGGATTTTTTCAGAGGTCCCAACGTGTATTCATGTTAAATATGGAGAAAAGAGTCTGGAAAAATTCCAGATAGTTAGATCGATAGCCGCGCGGTAGGCCCAAACGCGGGGCCTTCACACTTCAGCTGTCTATCATGTCGAGTGTCTTATCCATTCGGCTATGGTGGGGCCCAGAAATTAGAATGTTGGATGCTCTTGCTTCATGCAACAATTTGCATGCAGAAGTGCCTTGGCAAACTATACCAATCGGCCACATTGACTTTTCGGCCGTTTGGATTTGGATCCCGAACTAAATTTTTGTGCTGCTTCAAGAATTTTCTCTTTGCTTCTAAAATACCTTTGAGAATACACTCAGGTAGCTGAGATTGTCTTGCGAATTGCACTTTGACATTCCCCAACACTTTTTTGTTGGATGTTTCATGTATTTTAAATGTGTCTTTTAAAATAACCTTAACTCTGCTTAAACTAAATATTAAATCGTAATTATTAAATTTCATAAGTATTTTAAAAATAGTTCCGTTTTTGTAAAAATTAAACTTTTCCCTTCTCCTAAAACTACTTAAAAAGTATAATAGCTTTAGTTTTAAAATAAAACTCAAAATACTCCGCTTAATTTTAATTGTATAACCTGGAAACATCCCGGTTTCTTCTTCTCTCCCTAAATGCGTACTTACATGCAGGGATGTTAATTCTGCGTCGAACTGCGCTTTTAGCCGATTTTTGTGCCGGTCTGCGCAGAATACGTCATTTTGACTCTTTCAGGGTGCGCCCGAACTGCGCTTTTAGCCGATTTTTGCGCGGTCTGCGCCGAATAAGTCATTTTGACTCTTTGTTAAATTTTTGCCACGCTCATTTATCTTTTAAAGCGTGTATGGAAAGCTAGTTAGCAGTAAAGCAAGATTCGAACTGCGTACGAAAGCTGCATTCCGAAGCCATTCTACCCGCCCCGGATCGGACCAGTCGGGCTTTGTTAGTCACCTCAATCAGGGCCGGCCAGATAGGCAAACAAGTACCGTAATTTATGGAAGAAACGCCGCAGCCACGATCGTTGGTGGGGGGAGGAAGGGGGGGGGGGTGATCGTGGTCAGAAGAAGTCAATGCCAGATAAATTCAATTTCTAAAATAATTTCTTAATTAACAAAAAATAAATAACTAAAAAATATGTTGCATTACTTATTAGACCTAATTTATTAGAAAAGCTATTAAGTTGATCGGATATATTTCGGGAGAAATTGGATAAACGGTAAACAAAAATCTCCTTTTTTCTCCCTCTTTCCATAGAATGTTTTAAAGTATTTACCGCTATTTTACGAAGCTTACGATTTCTATTTTCAAATAATCAGATATCAATATTCATATTCACAAAGGCGAATTTATAGAAATAAAAAAATAAGTTCTAAAAACCGTCTTGCATCCGCACAAAGTTCGGACAGACTACCAGGCGCCATCAAAATGAAAACAGCAATCGATGTGTGAGAAGAGGCTCCAGTTAAAAGTAAACATTTTCCCCCCGCGGATGGCCAGCTGTTGATTACGTAATGAGCTTGCTTCAGCAAATTGTTGTTTTAAACTGAATGTTGTGTAACAACACTTGATCGTTCTATTTATTTACTATTTTTTATATTTATAACATTGGGATTTATTTTAAAAGCACTCAGCATTTCTTGAGCATACCAATTAGTTGGCAGTGTTTATTCGATAGAGTTTTCCTGCACAGGGCGCAAAGCCGCACGGCGATAAAAAAAAAATAACTTTTAGATTAACTTTATTTATTTTTTTTGGGGTGGGGTGGGGGGGGGAAGGATTAAACTCGCACCGGGCTCAACATAGACTAATTTTGGCCGAAATTCAGTATTTTAAGAACAATAGAGGTTCATGTGAAAAACGGGTGCATTTAATAGAGGGTAGTGCACTTTTGCGGTATTTTACAGAACTTTAACCCTTCAAAATATAAAATTCAAAACTTCATTAAAATTTAATTATAGTTCTAAAATGTAGATGTAAAAGATTTACTTCCATTTTTTTTTTCTTTTTACTTAATTGAGGAGACATCGGTTGGATGTATGAAGCCATCCACTTCAGAGCACCGGACATGACGCATCTCAGGGCTCTCTGACTTTCTCCAAAACTGAATCAAAGATTAAACCTCTTTTCCAGGGGGGTAGGTTCGCATTCTGATTCGCTACGCTGTGATCTGTGCACGCTAAAGAGTACGTGTCGGTGGTGGCGCCGTCTTTTGAGAAAATTATCACTAAACGAATTTTTCGATTTTTCGTTAAGATCGGCTAAAAAAAATTAAAAATATTGTAAACAGCCGCACCCGGTAGATACGCCGCACTTCCTATTTTTGAACTTTTAAACTCATAAACGCCGTGGCGTTTCTTCCATAAATTACGGCAATCATCGCAACGGGCACCGTTTTTTGTTTATGAAGGGGCACGATTTCCAACTTAAAATCATAAAAGCAATTTTGAAAAAAGTAAAAGGGACGTCTTTTTCTACGTTTGCAGGGTGGAGTGGGTGTCATGTACCGCAGGGCCGCCCCTGATCTAAACCAGACCGGTCCGTAAAGAAAACAGTATATTACGGTGACGTCCCAGTCCCTAAAAAATCACGGTTTATGACCCGGCCCGTAGCAAGAATGAAAATTGGAAGCCGACCGGTCCGTAAAGAAAACAGTATATTGGAAGCAGTAAGAAAACAGTATATTGGAAGCACGAAAATTGGAAGCAGACCGGTCCGTAAAAAAACAGTATATTACGGTGACGTCCCAGTCCCTAAAAAATCACGGTTTATGACCCGGCCCGTAGCAAGAATGAAAATTGGAAGCATGACCGGTTTAGAAATCAGAATCTAGGCTGTCTGAATTAATAGAATATTTCATTTCAAAATAATCCGGAAATCCGCTGCCAGTGGTGTAGTCGCGGGGGGGGTAGAGATCTGTGCGGGCCCAGGCTTTTGCAGCACGATTCATTCAAGGCACGGGCTGACCTCAGCATTTTGTAGAATGGATCGGAACAAGCGTATACTCTTAAAGACGGTCCTCTCCGCTTGCAAAATCGAGCCTTTCCGGAAATTTTTGCTCTCCTAAAATTTGGACAAGACCAAACGATTGGCTTGTGATCCCCCCCCCCCCCTTCCTTAAATCATGATTAATATACGAGCTGGACCGGGTCTGAATTTTTTATTTTGATTAAATGCCGGGCCGGGCTAGACATTTTCGGCCCGTGAAGATCATGAGCGGGGAGATGCCGTCTCACTACTTTTTCATTCGAGCTTATGTCAGCAAAAGTAAGCGTTCTTCACTTTTCATCATGGACGCATGATTTTTGAGTCTTCAGTTGCGAGTGTTCCTAAACCTTTTTTCTTAAAACTACACCACTGTTTTTCTTTTTGTGTGTGTGCAGGCTCTACGTGCAGACGGGGCGACGCCCCTGGGCCCGTGTTCAGCCAAAGTGCGTCCGCAAATTTTTCAGAATGTGTTACGAATTTCATTTATGGATCCGTAATTAAAATCTTTATTTTAAAATAGATTAAATTTTGAATACATAATTCTAGAATGATATAAATAGCAGAAATGTTAATTCTACCATTTAAATATTAGTATTTTTACAACCTTCGAACATGCATTAAAAGTACCATTGCATATAAGAAATACTTCCCTCCCACTCTCTTTCCATTTAGCATTTATATGAAAACATAAAAAGCAGTTACACACACACAAAAAAAATTCCTTCCGTCCATGTAATCCATGATTGTTTTACCAAGTTGCTGATGCTAGCTGTATACACCTTTTTTTTCCAGAGCTTTCTAAAGTGCTTCAAATAGTGTTTTGCTTTTAGCAAAGGTGTTTGCTTGCAAACTTGCTTTCTGTATGCATTATTGTGTTCCTAATCTTCAATTTTATGCTCCAAAATCATGTTAATTCTGATCTCGAATCTTAGTTTTCCTCTCGGAAACTATTTTTTTGTGCTCCCGAGGTGCTTCCCAAATGGAATTTTTCTGCTCCCAAATAGAATTTTTCTGCTCCCAAATGGAATTTTTCTGCTCCCGAGGTGCTCCCAAATGAAATTTTTTCTGCTCCCGGGGTGCTCCCAAATCGAGTGTTGGAGTTAACATCCCTGTACATGGTATTGTTTACAAAATGACTGGATGTGTTGCGTAAAACTCAAAGTTGAGGTGTTCCTCGTTTGCCTGTAATTTGGCATTCAGTAGTTTTTTTGCTCGTTTGCACTTGCGAACGATTACGATATTTTGCGTATGCAAATTTTGCCTGAGCTAGAATTAAATGTCCGTCAACATATGCAAATCTTTTGACGCATTTTGCGTGTCGCGTTTTGATTGGCTGCTAGGTATGTAGCTTAGTATATAAGCTCGGGAAGTTTCGTATCTCCTCACTTCTTCTTGTTTTTCAGATCAGATCGAGATGGTCTGTGACTAGCAGCTCTCCTGCAAGGGTTTGTAGGTGTTATGGCAAGTTGCCATGGTTAATTCTTAAGTATCAATTTTTTTCCCTAAAGGAAAGGGGTCTTAAAAATTAAAATGAATGAAAAATTAAAATGAATTAATTGAATCCAAGGTTACCTTTAGCTACCTTTTGGCATCCAGCTCATTTAGTTACAAGTATAACACATATTCTGTAAGTGTAATTTGGAAATGTTGTATTTTCAGGCAAATGTTTAGAAAAATAAAGTAAATGTTTTTATCAAATCTTGTCTTTGGTTCGGTTGAACAATTTTTTCCCACTCTTAAAACAATTTTCCTGTGTTCCTGTAGTGTAAGATGAAAAAAAAAATCGACGTTAAACAGAAACGTCGTCGTCTTTGAAAAGAAATTTTTTACGTTGGCGTTGCTGGGACTTTGAAATATCGTCTTTGGAAAGAGATCGTCGTTAAACAGAGAGTCAACTGTATATACAGTGCTACTTTTTAAATTTTCGGTTCATGTGAAAATTTACAATTTTTTTTAAACTTCCCTAATCCATAGTGTACTTCTAACTCTGGGGGGGCTCAAGCCGCTGGAGGCCCCCCCCCCCGTGGATCCGCCACTGCTTGGAGCTCTGCAAAAAGAAAGCAGGGAACGTTAATTTCGAAGGGGATGTAGCGTACAGTGTGTCGTTCTATTCGCGGAAGTATCTAGGTGCAATCAGGCATGAAAGAGCCGCTTTTAAGCGGAAATCCGCTTTTTTCAATGTCTTTGAGGCTGTTTCTGAGATCGATGCAAAACCGTCGAGAAATCGCGACCGAAAAATGTGTGGTGGGGGGGGGGGGGGAGCGGAGCGAACGAATGCCATTTTTTCTCTCACAGTAAACCATGCTGTAAACAGAGATGCGTTCCTAAGCCTACACATCGTATCTATCACCCTAAATTATTGGTGCAGCAGAATGGAGAAAGGCATAACTTGTGCCAATCGGCCGAATGACGATCGCGTAGGTTGAAAGTAGGTCACGCCTTACTGTTGAAATCGCACCGGGGAAATTGCGGAAGTTGAATTACGGGATGACTGGTAACGGCTGTTATGTGAACTGTGAGCAACTTCTGCTACTTTTATTTGTCATGTGTTTGGAATTGTACCGCACCCGCTCTGCTCTTCCGCATGTGGGAAATTGCGTCATCAGTTTGTGAAGATGATCTTTTGTTAGTTAACCAAGATAACATTATAAATATGGATATTAATTTAAACAATGAGCATAAAGCTTGCTCAGTAGATGCGAGCGAAAAAAATAAATTTAAATTCGAGTGGTTGAATAAATCTATTAAAGTCAAACTACCGGCAAAAGTTATGGATCATGAAGAAGAAATAGAAATAAAAGTAGGGGATATATATATATGCGATATAGATTTAGTAATAATTAGAGGTTATTTTATGAGAATTTAATGACATTACGTTTTACGACTCAACGTAAAAGTGTAACAGTTAATGTTTCGTAGATGTATTAAATTAGTAACGTGTCTTCTGACCTTAAATTACAAGCCAAGAGCAAGCTGCGTTTAGTTTATTATTTTGCATCAAAATTTAAGTATAATTAGTACAGTAGGGAACCCGAAATCCGGAATGCTCGGGACCGGACCCATTCCGGATTTTGGGATACCGGCTGCGAACTTTACCGATTTCCGGAAGTCTTCCGAGGTAAGCTGTAGCATAGGCCCTTCTGCGTTTTAGCGTCTATTATTTCGTGAAATTAATATTAACTGAAACTCTATTAAATAAAAACTTTAAAAATATGCACACGATTATATATCTCTGATTAAAAAAAAAAAAAAGAATGAATGAATAATACAGTATGTTAAAGATGAAGTAATCCTGTTGAAAATTAGATTTTCTGGTTCGTTTATTTTATTGACGGATGAAATGGACACAAAAGAAACCTTTTTAAATAACAACGCTTTTAATCACAACGTCAGTTTTTATTTTAAACACTTTTCACACCTTTTATAACGATAAGCATAAAAAGAACAACAACACGGAAAAAACTCAAAATTCAAAGATATCATATATTGTTGCCACAAACATTTCCAATAATCCACCGTTACAACCATTGAGTATACACGTTCCTCAACATCCTCCCACCTTGCAATTTTTCTAAAATTGCAACATATTCCTCGTTCAGTTCCACAATCCAGCGATGAGGAACTTTTACTCGTCTACCGACTCTGGTGGTAATAGGTTTGTCCGGTATAAAGGATCAGTAACTGGCCTCAGGTATCTTTGTTTCATCACTCTGAAGATCCAGAGATGTTTCAAGAGGGAAGGGTTTTGCAGGGTCTGTGATTTGATCTGGATTTTGGGAACACTTGAGATTGATCATGCTG
>JAWZYV010017473.1:5000-48509 GCA_038373885.1 Cheiracanthium punctorium | reverse complement strand
TAAATCTAACAAGAAGGTTTTGACTTTTTTAACACATATCAAAAACCTGTCGATTTACAGGATAGTATAGAACCTTTAAACGTACATATTAAAGTATACATATAAATAATATAGAAATCAATATAAATAGCATAGAAATCATTTAGGACATGCATTTGGAATTGTGTTCATAAAATTAATCCAAGCATTTATGACTAGATCTTTCAAACATTAAAGAAAAAACGGCAAAGTATATTATTACATACTTCTTGGTATAAAATCACTCTCAAGAAAATGTTTTCCACAAACAACCATTCTGTCCGATACTTTTTTGCCAATTTTCAGAGCGTTAATCCATTGCCTCCTAAGCTTCCGCGTGGTGGCTTCGGATGAATTGTTTTGATTTCTTTTAATTGACGGAAATCTGTGGAAACTGGGTCGAGGAATATCTCTGCCCTTTGAAGCACACTGAGGAACACAGCAGTTAACTTTGTCGTTACCCATAATATATTTTGGCAAAAAAAAAACCAATAATTACAAACGTTTAAAATAAGCGCGTCTCAAAAAGGTAATATGTAAGTCTGTAAGCTGAGCTGAACTGGCCAGGCAAGCCTGCCACATAGTAGTTCTAGTTCGGCCGCTAGATGGCGTATTCAAGTTCTGAGATCGCGAATAGGTGTTTGTCTGGGTGTCAGTACTGGGAGCTCAGAATATTCGCTATATACTCTTTGGTTGTCCTGTTGTGGTGAAAGAATGGACATTTTGCATGGTGTCTGAGTTCGAGGCTAAAATTCGTCTGCTGGCGGTATTTACATCCGCCAGCTCCCATTGAAATGCATTCAGTATCCATTTTATAATTACTGTTTCTCATTATTAGAGCCGCTCGGAATGAGTTACTGTCTTTTTAATACTTAAATAGATGGTTTAGAAGACGATGATATCGCATTTCGCTTCAAAACTTTGTTAATAAAAAGAATATTAGTGTTCTAAAATTATTACGTTATTGCAAACACGTATAAATAATACATCATTGAGTTGATTTTGAATTTTCTGAGTTTAAAATAGTACAAATATTCATTAAAAACCTCCCACACTTTTTTAAACTACGATCTTTTAAATTATTTTTAGTATTTAATTATTATTAGCATTTTAAATAAAATCTCACAATGAAGATAAAATTCATTTATAAAAAGCTATTATTTGTTAATGACTAATATTCTAGCTTCTTTTGCAACAGCTATATTTCTACTAGAAAGTGTCAAATAATCCCTTAGGTCCAAACGAGCTGAAACCGAAACTAATCATCACCATAAGATCGTGCACGTGGAGTATCAAATACCGCCAAGTGACGTCACGTGCAAAATGTCCATTGGAGGAGCTAGGTCGGCTTCTCCCTCCTCCAAATTCTCATCTGCCATAGTGTTGTTATCTGGAGCTGATGATGCAGGCATATCCTCCAGTCGAGTCGTTGCCTCCAGCCCAGGGCCGGACTGGGCCATCGGGCGGTCGGCCGATGGGCTGGTGGTCGAATGGGCCGGTGCTCTATAGAACCAGAGGGCCTAAACCCGCAATTTCGCAACGCAACATTTGAAAGGTGGGGGACTATGTATGTTTTATGCTGAATAATGGCTCCGGTATCTAAATTAGATAAAGATTAAAATTTCAGTGAGCTTTATAAAGCATTTTTAAAACACACATTGGGACAAGCAGGGTACAATACAAAAGCAAAAAAACTAACACCGGCGCGAAACGGAAGCTCGGGGCCGACGCGACGATCCCCACTTCCTTAGAATAGAGAATTGAAAAAGCCTGACGTATCTAAAAATTGTAAACATTACTGTCTATGCACCTTTATATACACTTAGGTCATACCCGACCCATAATGACTCAAAACTATCTTAAAAGTACCTGTCAGGGTAAGAAAATGTGTTTAAAAAAAAAAAAGAACATAGCACACCCATATTCGTGTGAAAAAATGAAATAAATAGACGATAACTCTAAATTTACAATTTTTTTTTCCGTGTGCTGCGTGTTTGACGTTATAGGCTGTATTTTAATTTAGTTGAAACGTAATGTATTATTAGTGATGTTAGTAAAACAAAACAAAAGAATGTTCAAAGCTTTCTTTTACGTATAGAGAAATTTTTAATTACCATTTCTAGACAGCCCCACCCGTAGCCGAGCACATAGCGCCTTCAATTAGGAGATGGAAGTTACCTGATTCAAACCCAAGACACGTCCGCCAACATAACCGTTCGGAGTTTTCCGTGGTTTTATTCGAAACTTAGAGTAAATTTGGGTTAAGACCACTTAGAAAGACTGCCAAGGAGGGCACCCCCGATCGGTCTATACCCCTAGTGTAGATAAATGGCCGTAATACCACAAAAATAAATCTAGATTAATTATGACCCGTTGAAAAAAGAAGAAACAGAATTTGCTGCAGGTGTTAAAAATACTTCAAAACGTTATTTTAAAATTAGCTGAGTCCAATATTTCTTCTTTTCCCCACAGAGTCTGTGGAAAGAAAAGCCAAATAAATACAAAACACGAATTTTGCATTGGCTGTCATATGCTTAAACAGAAAATTAGTTAAGTGATTTCAATTTTGCCTATAATTGTGTAAATTATTGGAGGGGCTCGTGCGCCATCTATATATTCCCGTATAACTCTAGGCCTGTAATCTGAGTATCTAAGACAAGTTCCTTAACTAAAACGCCAACAGCCTCCATTAAGTCAGTGGGCGCGAGGACTAACTGGTCAATCTTTCTTTTAATTTTTAACTAATTTTCGTTAACTATTAATGATTATTCTAAATCTTAAAGAATCTTACCCAATTCATTTAAAAATGGATTATACATAGATACATATCGTAAGACCTGATAAAGTTAAAATAAGCTCATCAAATTTGAAATAAACTGAAATGCTAAAATTTTTTATTTGGCTAAAATTTAAAATTCCACTCAATTCTGCAATTTCTGCATAATCTAATTTCTGGTATCTTATCATAGCAATAAACCAGTTTTAAAAGTGTATTTATTGAAATTCTATTTCGAATTTTTGATTGTACAATTGTACAAAAGATAAGGTTGAAAAAAATATCTCTATAGCAGCATTGCTTGCTGGACGAAGAGGAGGTGTACAAGTAATCTGGATGTGTACAGGTAGTGAGCAAAAATCATTAGAAATTTCACAAATTTTCGACACACTTTTCATCATTTATCAGCCTTGACAGTTATGACTATTTTTTCTGTAAAATAGATATGGGAATTGGGTCTTCTTCTTTTAATTCAGAATTAATACCTCATGTTATAAAGTCAGACTTAGTTTCTCTTAACCACGCTTCCCTTCATTCTTATAATTTAAATATTCACATCTATACTTCGGGTGTAGTAAATATACTAACAAGGTGACATGGCAGAATGGCTTGTTCAAATTTCTACTTTTGAGAATAATGAGGTTTTAAATTCTTAGATAGAGAGATACACACCATTACATGGCACGCATCTGCTATGAGAGCTGAATGGTTTTGTACAGTGTCCAAGGCAATTGATACTGTTTTATAAGGTCTTTTACTAGTCTTTGAAAATTGAAATCCTGAATACGATTCACAATGTTTGGATCCATTTCTTCATAGTGTTCATTAGCCATTTCTAAATGCTATTTCATTATTGTTTACTTTTAGCAATTATGGTTTACTTTTAATTCTGAGTTCGTGACTTTGATTCGAAGTAGGTTAAATAGTAGACAATTAAATTAAATGAAGTTATTACACGATTTCTTTACCCAACTAAAGTTTTACTTTACCTTCATAATCTTCTTATCAATATTTAACTTCAAATTTTCCCAACAGAGAAAGTATTTAAGATCTGTATGTTTATGTATTTTTCTCATTAAATGAAATCAATCTATGTGCCTATCAGTTTATTAATTAAAAATATTTGACAGACTTAAAATAATGACAATAACTTTGAACAGTAATCATAGTTTCTGAATATAACTACTTCTAAGTATGATAAAAATGTAAATTGATAATTGTAATGATAAAAATGTAAATTGAGAATTTAAAGCATGCTAAAATAATTTAATTGTATTTAATTAGCTAAAACATTTTAATTAAACTCAGATAAACAAATGTAATAATTCTTAGTTCACCAAGTAATGTACCGAAACATGCACCTTTACAATATGTTATATTTAATAATTGCGTGCTAAATTTGAGTAATTTTATTTTTGCCATTTTTTTCCCCACTTTCCTGATTTTTATCAGTTTTTGCCACTGTCGTAGCAAATGTATGCAGGAAAGTTGCCCAACTATGTTTACAAATAAATAAATAAATAAAATAAAAGCCACATTCACACCTAACCAGAATACTATGATCACCTAATATTTAAGTTTAACTACGGCGACCTTCGGCTCATTTGCTATATATTTTTGTAAATATATGTATTATGTTTCACATTCTTTTATTAACTGAATTAACTTTATAGAACGAATTTAAAATGTTATGTATGTATGTATTGTTCGTTTAGTTTTTAGTATGGTTTTATTGTTTGGTGGTCAATTAAATAATTAAAAAATATTATATTGAAAACTCGGTATTATTTTATTTCATTCTCATTATCAAGTTATGTTAGGCATAGGCGCATCCATGAAGGAGGCCAAACACTAAAGGGTCTGATCACTCCTCCTTCCAAAGTTAAAAATCAAAATGAAATTTTCTTCAAAGTCTTCAGAGACTTTGAATTATTGAATTAAAATATTTTAAAGTTGTCTTTGAAAGAAACTTTAATAAAAAATATTGGGTATTTAATACATTTTTCTCTAATAATGCCATATGCAAATGAACTCGATTTTAAAGTCATTGAAGGGAACAGATAACTTAGGCCGCTATAAGCGAGTGCGTTGTAAGCGAGGTTTACACTTTAGGCGTGTGATTGAACCTATAGATAATATCTTAACTTTATAAGAGAGTTCATTATATCAGAATTCAGTTATATTTGTGCATCCTCCCCCCCCCAGCTAAACTAATATCCTACATGGCCCGCATGATGTTAGGGGGCCGGTCTGGTCGAAGTGCCCGGGCCGTTTCAGCGGTTCAGTCCGGCCCTGCTTGTAGTATATATTATTCTTTTGTCGCTTTCTCAATCGAACTTAGGAATTGAGCAAGCATAATGAACGCTTGTACAAAATATTAACTACATTTGAAGTTTCTGTATAAATGGGCAAAAATCAATAATTTATAATCTACTGTATTTCTGCACTGTACCAGATGTAAGTCTTAATCACATAATCAAGGCATATATAACTGATAAATAACATTTTCAACTGGCAAAATTAAATTGTCTAAATAGTATCACAACGTCATGCTTATTTACAAGAATAAAAACTACTCAAGTAATACGAATTCTGATTAAAATAATTTATTTATAAATAACGCATGAGTAATTATTCACTAGACATGATTTACATGCATATTTTTAGAATTTCTAAATACATTATAAGCGTTCACTTACCTTTACATTCAGAGCAAAATGTTCGAATTTTAGGATAAATTTTCATGAAAGAAAATGGCGCAAGATTCACAAAACGATTACCTACATCTAAAGTTCTTTAGTACGACAAAAGTATAAGAAAATTGTTTTAAAATAATAAAATAATATAACATTTATAATACTTAGAATAATAAAATAGAATACTGTAACTGGGGAAAACAGGCCTCAATGATAAACTCATTTTTAGCGATGGCAACTCATAAGCAGGCCCGTTGCTTAGCGATGGCCCCGCCTCCGCGCTACCTCACCGTTCTTTTTCATTTTGAAAGGTAAGTTAACCGCACGCGAACTTGCGGTGCCGCAATAAATAGAGTATTTCGACGTGACGTCAGTGCAATATTTTGTAGGACAATGGGAATATTCAGAGGTACAAAGCCGCGTATTCCGCTAATCACCTTCCTGAAATGAACGTTCGTGTGTCCTGGAAAAAAGTGTTGCCGGACTGGTTGCTATCGTGAGGTAGTGCAGTGTGACATCAGAACAATTCTCAGGAAGGAACCACACCGTTCTTTCGTTTTGAAACGTAGGTTGTCCGCCTGCCTCACCATGGCACAGTGTTTATGTCACTGATAATGGTAGACGGCCGAAGTGTGAAGGTCCCACGTTCGGGTCCCATCGCGCGGCTGTCGACCTAACTGTTAGGAGTTTTCCTTGGTTTTCTCCAAAACTAGCGTAAATACGGGTTAGGAACGCTTCGAAAGAACCCCACGGAGGGCACCCCCCTTGTGTTGTCCTTCTGACGTGGATTTATAAGCGGATATCAGGCCAAACACACAAATCCGAAATACATGTTACACAAACAAACAAGGTTGTCCGTTCATGAGCTTGCGGTAAGGCAATAAATGCACCAATAAAATGACGCTGTACACCTGCAAAATGTGACGTCCGAACAATGCTCTGAGAACGTTCTCCTCTAACTGGCTGTAGCTTTGCTGCGGAATATACGCGCATTCGAAAAAGACAAACTCGTTGCATGAGTTTTCGTAAGAAAACTGGAATGCGTTTGTTCAGTGCAGTTCAGTCCTATCAGTTTCTTCTGACTTTACGAACAACTTCAGTTTATTCAGTTTCGTCGCCTAGGAGATGTGTTTGTTTTCGAAATGCGTATGTTGTTATTTTTATCGAGAAATTTTTAGTACATACTCAATATAAAATCAACGGAATTTAAAAAGAAAGAATGGCTATTATTGAAGTGCACTAATCAAAATTTAAAAATTTCAACTTAAACATCATTTTTTCAAAAGTATTTAGCAAGAGAAGTTCAAATTTCGCTAACAACGGTTTAAATCAACTTCAATCTCAACACTAAAATATGCATTTTTGAATTTACTAAAATGAAAAATACAAGAAAATGATAACCTTTGAAAAATTATGTACCTCCGTTGCAGTTTCTAACGCATGCATGAAGTTTCTCCTCGAAAAAGTAATATTTGCAGCTTCAGCAAACGTAAAATACTTTTCATAAAAACATACTTTTCCATAACAACGAACGCCACTTGAAAACAAAAGCAACGAGCAGCAGGAGTATCTTCTCAACAACTGAATGAAGCTGGTCTGTGCTCTGCTCAGTTTATTTAGTTTGAAACTAAACGCACTCAGTTTTATATACGAACGCTCTAGCTTTTAAACTGAATGCACTCTTTCCTTCAAGAACACCTTAGATAGAAACTCATTGCACGTGTATAACTCGTTTGGTGTTTACGATTGCGGCCAATGTGTTCTCGCCTAGGTGACCATATTTTTGAACGCAGAATTGAGAACATGTCCCCAATTCTGAAACAAAATTGAGGACAATTTTATCCTGGGTGAGGGCTCAATCCGCCAGCTTTCGAATTCAGTAATAAAGATTTTCTATTCCTGTCCGGAGGAAGTGGGGGGGGGTCATGTTTCCGGCTGCACTAACATTTTTGACCACGGGCCGCCACTGCTTAGCATTCCCAACAAACGAAAATTGTACATGATTGTCCTCCCTGCAGGTACATACGCTAGCCCCATTTGTGGGTCATACTGCGGAAACAAATTTAAACTTAATCGCAACTCAACGCAACAAAATACTACGAAAAATTAGACATGCTCACAGATACATTAGAAACTCGGTTATACGTAGAAATCTCATGATTCCCTCCATATACGAAATTATTAAAAAACAATGCCCAACACTTTTATGACAAATTCTACAACTTGACAAAGGCTACAACTGCAAAGTCTACAGCAAGACATTGTCTTGTATATATTGTATATAATTTATTTTCATTTTGAATTATTCTCATACTGTTTTGCTCTAATATATATTACTGGCTGCATTCGTAAACGACAGACTCGTTGCACGAGTTTTCATAAGAAAACTGGAATGCGTGTGTTTAGTGCTGTCAGTGGTTATCAGTTTCCTTTGACTTTACGAACAACCTCAGTTTATTTAGTTTCGTCGCCTAGGAGACGTGTTTGTTTACAATTCGCGAATGAGTTCATTTTGCTGAGGAGAGTTTTTAGTACATAGTCAATATAAAATCAACAGAATTTTTAAAAGAAAGAGCGCCCATAATTGAAGTGCACAGATCAAAATTTAGACATTTCAACTTAAACTTCATTTTTTCAAAAATATTCAGCAAGAGAAGTTCAAATTTCGCTAATAACAGATTAAATCAACCTTAATCTCAACACTAAAACATGCATTTTTGAATTTACTAAAGTGAAAAATACAAGAAAATGATTACCTTTGAAAAATTATGTACCTTCGTAGCATTTTCTAACGTACGCATGAATTTCCTCCTCGAAAAAATAATATTTGCAGCTTTAGAAAACGTAAAATACTTTTCACAACAGCATACTTTTCCATAACAACGGACGCCATTTGAAAACAACAATGGCCGCATTCGTAAACGCCAAACGAGTTGCACTCGTGCAACGAGATTCTATCTAAGGTGTCCGTAAAGGAAACTGAGTACTTTCAGTTTAAAAACTAGAGCGTTCGTATACAAAACTGGGTGCAATTAGTTTCAAACGAAGTAAACTGAGAAAGAATTAGGTTCGTTGAGTTTTACTTTCTGCGCGTTGTTTTTGTTTAGAAATGGCGTCCGTTGTTATGGAAAAGTATGCTGTTGTGAAAAGTATTTTACGTTTGCTGAAGCTGCAAATATTAGTTTTTCGAGGAGGAAATTGAGGCATACGTTAGAAACTGCTACGAAGGTACATACTTTTCAAAGGTAATCATTTTCTTGTATTTTTCATTTTAGTAAATTAAAAAATGCATGTTTTAGTGTCGAGATTGAAGTTGATTTAAACCGTTATTTGCGAAATTTGAGTTTCTCTTGCTAAATACTTTTGAAAGAATGAAGTTTAAGTTGAAATTTCTAAATTTTAATCTGTGCACTTCAATGATGGCCATTCTTTCTTTTAAAAATCCTGTTGATTTTATATTGAGTATGTGCTAAAAACTCTCCTCAGCAAAGTTAACGTATTCGCGAATTGTAAACAAACACGTCTCCTAGGCGACGAAACTCAATAAACTGAAGTTGTTCGTAAAGGCAAGAGAAACTGATAACCACTGACAGCACTCAACACACGCATTCCAGTTTTCTTACGAAAACTCGTGCAACGAGTTTGTCGTATACGAATGCAGCCAATAACGTGCAGCAAGCGTATCTTCTAAACAACTGAGGAAACCTTAGCACAGATCGTTTTATTTCGTTTGAACGCTCTAGTTTAAAAACTGTATGCACTCAGTTTCCTTTACGAACGTCTTAGGTGGAAACTCATTGCACGAGTGTAACTCGTTTGGCGTTTACGAATGCAGCCATTATTTACCTTTACTATTATGTATGTTCTGATACTGCATTTTCTCTTACATGACGCATCGATGTATAACTACTCTTCAAACAACTGGAGTCAGTGGCGGATTTTGCTCTTGAGAGGCCCGAGGCGCAACTCAGTTTTGAGGCCCCCCTCCTCAAAAAAAAAAAAAAAAATCGCTAACTCTAACTCCTTTACATTATTACTAATTATTTTAAAATGTTTTAATTCCTTTTATATCTAGTTTATGTCTAAAAACCAGGGCCTGACTTTCACAATAACACTTTGTGCCCAGGGCACTTTTCAGATTGTGTGTACTTTAGCTGGCTCAATTTTTGTGCCCCTGTATATCGTGTTAAACTCAATTTTTTGGCTTATTTCTCCATGTGTGCCCAGGGCAGGTGCACCAAGTATCCGTCCGATAGTCAGGGCCTGCTACAAAAGGAGTATTAAAAATTTAAAATAATTTTTATGTTTATAGATTTGTTCATCTTAAAAAACATTTTTTATCTCAATAATTTTTGTACTACGTTTCACTTTTCATGATTAACACTAAATAAACATCAGCATACCTCTAAGTATAACCCAGCAACTGCAGTTTTATATTGATTATTTTTCACTGTTACTTAATTACGTCGAATTACTTTTTGTGGAGCATTGGCATATGTCTAGTTTCGGTCATGAAAATTTTGACTACTTAACAGGTACTTTTGCAGTTCAGAACAAGGGAAACTTGATCAGAAACATGACTTTGACATCACAAAGTTCAGAAGAATTCTTTACTTGGATAAAATGAACCAAAAATTTAACATTCCTTCAAGAACACATATTTATAAATATTTAAATGTATTCATAAATTTCACGTTTGGAACTGCAAAACTAAGCAGTTTAATAGTAAAAGTAAACTTTCGTTTAGTCTAATTTTTGTGTTTATTCAAAAACTGTCAATAAGTTTAGGACTATTAATAATGAGTAATTAGGTATGAATAATACACACACACACACACACACACACACATTATTCTATATTTTAAATAGAATGAAAAATACTACAAGAGAAATTTAAAAAAAACAATTTAAGTAGTTAAAGTAAAAAAAATATTATTGACTTAAAAATAAATTCGACCTTTATAATGGGTAAATGCTCTAAGCTTCGGACCTAGGTTTATTATTAATGTTTAGCATTTTCATCTACGACTATAAAATACATGCCGTATTTATAATATAGTTATCATAAATATTTTTTAGTTGAAAACAAAAAATTAAATTAATCATCATTTGTTTTTTTAAGATTTTAATTAACTGTGTATGACATTCCAGTTCAAAATTTGTCTATGAATTTTAACCCACTATCATCCGATCGAGCTGAAACTTTGCACGCATGTGAAATTTCGCTGACGCTAGTATTGCTTTCTTTAATTTTTCAATACTTTTTTTTAACTATCAAATATCTCCCCCCAATCCCCCCAAAAAAGTGTTATCGCACAAGTATCAGCTCATATCTTTTTAATTATTGGTCGGCAATTTTTTATTATTGCATACTCGGAAAGTTTCAATTCCAAAAAAAGATAAAATCGGTTATCCCTAGCTTAAATTTTTAATTTTTAGTGATTTTCCGAAAGAAGATAAATAATTGTTTCCAATTTCTTTTACATCGTGACAACCAACAACAATTATATATTCTAGGTATATTTAAAAATTTCACTGAATACAGAGTGTCCTTTCCTAAATCATTTAAATGAAGAACGGCTGAAAAATATAAAATATTTAATTTTTGACAAATTTTTCAATCTTAAGCTGTAGAATAAAGCGGTTCAGGCTTTTCTCTTTTAAAATGAGAAATATTCTTATCAGACTGTACACTTTTTGATTTGGGGGGGGAGGGGCGGAAATCTATAAAGTTGGTGTATTTGAATGTCCTACTGCAATACCAGCTACTGAGCCGCAATCTGATTCAGTGCGGCCCAACCAGTGGCTGAGCGCATAGCACTTTGAACTGGGAGACGGAAGGTGCTTGGTTCAAAACCAGTACGCGTCCGCCAACCTAACCGTTAGGAATTTTCCGTGGTTTCCTCCAAAACTTAGCGTAAATAGGGGTTATAATCCCTTAGAAAGACCCCAAGGGGAGCAACCACACCCATCGGCATAGATCCCACTTGTAGATAATTGGCCGTAATCCCCCAACACAACTAATTGATTCCGGATAGGAAAAAGGCATAGGGACCCTCTGCACCTGTATTTTTTGAGATAAAATATAGTGAGCAAATTAAAACAATGCAAAAAAATCTAGGAATTTTTCTTGGAAAAAATGGGCAGTTGAGGGCCCTAAAATTCCAAGGAATGTTGCATGAAAATGCCAGGAACTTTATTGAACAGCTCAGGAAAGATCCACTGAATTGCATATTGTTCAGTAAAGTTCTTGGTATTTTCGTGCAACTTTCCTTGGAATTTAGGGCACCTCAGCTGCCTATTATTTTCAAGGAACACTACTGGAATTTTCTTTTTAATTTTTTTTTTTTTTTACAATTCTAGTCATTTTTAAGTGAACTGCCTGTTTTTTAAGGTCGTGAGACCACTATTCGGTTAAGTGACGGGTTGAACGAAACAGCAAAGTTTTCAAAGGGAAATGTATGCTTTCTGTATAGTATTTGTAAGTCTAACTTATCCTTATTTACAAGGAACGTTTCTGGATATTTTTACAGTGAAATACGGAATTAAAGCATCCATTACTTATAAACTAAAATTATTCGTATTAAAGTATTAGTTTAGATTATGGTCCAATGCTGTGAAGAGGAAAGGGAATCACCAAAGAAAAGATTGTTCAAAAGCGCTTTCTACTCTAGAAGCAATCCTGAAACTATGAACAATGTCTCTTGATCAGATATTTACATATAGTTTTTTTTCTTTCTGAAAACCGAATTTGGAGGCCCCTTAATAATATGAGGCCCGAGGCGAGCGCCTCATGCGCCTATTGGGAAATCCGCCACTGACTGGAGTTAAACCGTCATAGAATAGGCACTCCTTTCAAGAACAATTCGATGATGATGATGATAGAAAATGGTAGTATTCGTAAACTGCAAACTCGTTGCACGAGTTTTCGTAAGAAAACTGGAGTGCATGTGTTGAGTGCTGTCAGTGTTTATCAGTTTCTTTTGACTTTACGAACAACTTCAGTTTATTTAGTTTCGTCGCCTAGGAGATTTATTTATTTACAATTCGCATTTGCGTTAATTTTGCTGAGGAGTTTTTAGTACACACTCAATGTAAAATCAACAGGATTTTTAAAAGAAGGAGTGTCCATAATTGAAGTGCACAGATCAAAATTTAGAAATTTCAACTTAAACTTCATTTTTTCAAAAGTATTTAGCAAGAGAAGTTCAAATTTCGCTAACAATGGTTTAAATCAACTTCAATCTCAACACTAAAACATGCATTTTTGAATTTACTAAAATGAAAAATGGAAGAAAATTATTACCTTTGAAAAATTATGTACCTTCGTAGCATTTTCTAACGTATGCATGAATTTCCTCCTCGAAAAAATAATATTTGCAGCTTTAGCAAACGTAAAATGCTTTTCATAACAACATACTTTTCCATAACAACGGACGCCATCTGAAAACAGCAACAACTTGCAGCAGGTGTATCTTCTAAACAACAGAACGAACTTGATCCGCTTTCAGTTTACTTCTTTTGAAACTAATCTCACTGAGTTTTGTATACGAACGCTCTAGTTTTTAAACTGTGCACTCAATTTCCTTTATGAACACCTTAGACAGAAACTCGTTTGGCGTTTACGAATGCAGCCAATGACTATTTGTTGTGGTTACACTCTTTTTTTCCCCTTTACACGCCCAAATCCTGCCCCACATTCAGGGCCGGCCTAAGAGCAAAATTCTGTGTGTGTGCAGGAATGAGTTTTTGCGCCCCTTACAGTAAAAATTGATACAAGAAACCCAGTAAGAAGTATGAGTGCTCTGTAATTGAAATTAGTGGGAACGTAATACCGAAAAATGACATTTTGAAGGGACTAAAAATCAAAAGCGAAAATTAATATGAATTACTAAATAGTACATATTAAAGTGGAGTATTTAGTATCTTTTCACTACTTCATTTTTATTTTTTTAACAACTTCTTCTAGTATTAACTATTTTACTCACTTTTTCAAATTTCAGTTAACGTGCTGTACTGTTCTTGTGTAACGAGCAAACTTCTAACAAACACTTTTACTCAGTTTACTCGTATTGTTTTGTGTGGAAGAAAATGACACATTTTTAACTATAGAAAAAGTTTTATTTGATTTAATACAATCAGCACATTAAAGAAAGTACGAAAATGTTCAGATATATCAACTTCGGCTTTCACTTTTCTGGGAAAGGTACATCAATATAACTATAAATGGTGGTAGTAGTAGTGTGAAAAATCAAAAAAAGTACTACGGAAAATTGATGAAAATAATAGGGAGTTTGTGCATAGCGGTTTCACTCACGGTAACGCTAACGTTAAATGCCATTGTACAGTACAGCGCATGCGCACATATAAAGTAAGTTTCATGATTGGCTCGAAACTTCTGAATAGCGGATAGCGTTAGCGTTAACGTAGGAAAAAACGTAGAGCACAAACTCCCTATTCTATTATACACTTATAGCCATGAACCTTCTAGCTTTAGCAGCCGAAAATGTTTTTATTAAAATATCATAATCTAATGACAATGAAATATCATTTTCAATGGACAAAATTGAAAGATTGTTCAGTCTTTCCTCAGGAAGAGTAGACCTTAGATAAGTTTTTATTATTCTTAATTTAGAAAAACTTCACTCAGCCGAAGCTCCCAACGACGGCATTGTCAGAAGTATTCGTAAAACAACTCTTTTACATAAGCGTCTGCAGATCCAGTTTCCAACAAAAAGCAGCGTTTTCTGGACTAAAATCAAACAAAGAGAAATTAAAAACTGTTTTTAATTCTGAAAAAAAAAAAATGTTGGAGCCTAAAACCATTATGAATTAACTAACTGAACATTAAATCAATCTGGTAAAATATGAATACCTAAAACGTAAAAGTGTTACGTACCGTTATTTCGGATGAGGTTCTTGATAGAGATCAGCTCTTCGCACAACTCAACCATAGGCGTAAAGTTCCTAGAATTATTGGTAGGGATGGACGTGAGACGAAAAATATGCGTCTCGCGTCTCGCAAAATAGCCTAAAAGCTTGTCTCGTCTCGCAAAAATCCCTATATCGTAATGTTAAAAATGTGTGTCTCGTCTCGCAGAAAAGCTGTAAATCCCTGTCTCGTCTCGCAAAAAAGTCGTCTCGCGTCCATCCCTAATTATTGGGGGGGGATCGGGCCCCCACCCCCAACACACATATACACTGCTCAAAACAATTAAAGGATATTGTAAGTTTTATATAAAATAAAGATATAAGCGAAATTTTTTTTGCCGAAAATGGAAGAAGAGAATCACAAATGCAAATTTTTCTGCTTTTCAAACTGTGGAGTATGCTAATTTTGAGTTCGACGTCAAAAACGTCACTTCAGCGGCAGCGAATGAAATTGGACTTTTAACTGAACAAAAAAAAATGAAGACAAGGATGATCGGCATTCAGTGACTGCTTTGTTTCGATGAGTACGATGTCTCAGCAAAGTCATTTAACCGATTCAGAAGCTTAGAGAGTTGTCGGTGGGTTAGAAGGGGGACAAACTCAAGCCGAAGTAGCGCAAGCCATTGGAGTGTCACAAAGTGTGATTTCCAGGATCTGGAACCGGTTTTTGGAGACTGGAAGTGCAGGCCGAAGACCAGGGCAAGGTCGTAGACTGGCAAAAACGCCCAATGAAGATCGTTATTTAGTGTTAAGGGCTCGGTGACACCAGAATATGAACGCTACTCTTCTCCAACAACACCTTCGCTCGGCTACTGGCACCACGGTTTCAACTCAGACTGTCCGAAACCGGCTCCATGGTGTAGGTCTGTATGCTTGCCGACCGATGGTATGTGTTAGACTAACATCAAGGCATCGTCGCGACCGCAGGGAGTGGGCAACAGAGCATGTGAACTGAGGAGAAATGAATGGAGCAATGTTCTTTTTTATGACGAGTCCCGTTTTTCAGTTCATCCTGATAATAGGCGTGTTTTCATCTGGAGAGACCGTGGCAGTAGGAATAATCCTGCGTTCGTGCACGAAAGTGTCAGCTTTGGCGGGGGTAGAGTGTTGGTGTATGGTAGCATCTCCATTGACGGGCGCAGAGACCTCTACATCATTCGAGATGGACCTCTGACTGGTCGCCGATATAGGGATGAGATCCTCAGACCTATTGTAGTCCCTTACGCTGCAGCAATCGGAGGTGACTTCATTTTAATGGACGATAACTGCAGGCCACATCGTGCTAACCTGGTGGAGGATTTCCTTTTCGAGGAAGGAATCGTACGAATGGAATGGCCAGCGCGTTCTCCAGACATGAATCCAACAGAGCACGTTTGGGAAGCTCTAGGAAGACGAGTTGCTGGCCGCCAACCACCCCCACAAACTCTCCAAGAACTGGAAAGAGCTCTTCTGGAAGAGTGGGACAGAATATCCCAACTCGTGATTAATAGCCTCTTTGACTCCATGCCTCAAAGGTGTTCAACGTTGCTGGCCGTCCGTGGAAACCATACCCCCTACAGAAAATGATTTTCTTTGAAGAAAACACCTTTTCTTATTCTTTTTTTTCTCATATGCACAAATTGTGTTTTTTTCCTTTTCTACACAAATGCGCAATAAAATGCATTTTTTTTTTCTGCCAAACATGTGTAATTTATTCTCATATAACCTACTACGTCTGTCGACCATGTATCAATCAGCTAAAACGTTTCCCAGCCACAAAATACACCTAAAACCGCAATATCCTTTAATTGTTTTGAGCAGTGTATATATACACTCCATAACAAAAAAAAAATAGACGCACCAAGAAACAATCATCCGATTGCTTTGAAATTTCGTATGCATGAATGTTTTGAACAGATATGCAAATAATTCAAATTTGGTGTCCAATGAATGAATAGTTTGATCTCTAGCGCATCGGAACTGCGTATCCAGCAGACGTACATAAGGAGCAGTTCTTTAACGGTTGTTAAAACTTTCGGTTTGATTGCGATTCAGATGACCTTTCAACAACTTAAAAAATGCCTCGCTGCAGGATTCGTGCTCATTACGAGCAACTGTCAGAGTTTGACAGAGGTCGTATCATTGGATTGAAAGAGGCCGGTTGGACTAATCGGAAAATCGCTCGTCATTTGAGTTGAAGCGATGCGACGATTCGAAGATGCTGGCAAGGATGAGTGGAAAATGGCAGAGTGCAGCGTCAGGATGGTAGCGGTCGACCTAGGGCTGCAACAGATCGTGAGGACAGAGTGATGGTCCGATCAGCTGTCACAGCGCCTTCTTCATCTCTATCAACCATCAGACGTTCAACCCAAACACCAGTGTCCATCATGACCATTCACAGACGGTTGAGAGAGCGAAATCTACGCTCGCGCCGACCGTTACGCCACCTGCCACTCACGCCTGCACACTGCCGAGCCAGATTACAGTGGTGCAGGGCTCGATCAGGTTGGAATGATGCCGACTGGGTACGTACAGTCTTTAGCGACGAATCCCGCTTTCAACTGTGTCCTGACGATCATCGAAGACGTGTTTGGAGACGCACAGGGCAGAGAGGGGATCCTGCTTTCACTATTGCACGCTACACAGGCCTTCAACAAGGCATTATGGTCTGGGGTGCCATTTCCTTTGACAGCCGGGCCCCTTTGATCGTCATTAGAGGTACACTTACACACAGCGGTACACAGCGGTACGTGGACGACATCCTAAGACCTGTTTTGCTACCGTTCCTTTTGCAGTGCCCTGGGCTGGTTTTTCAGCCGGACAATGCCAGACCACATACGGCTCGTGTTGCTCTAAACTGTCTGCAAGCTTGTCAAACTCTTCCTTGGCCTGCCAGATCGCCAGATCTCTCTCCCATCGAGCATTTCTAGGATATGATGGGAAGGCGATTGCATCTGGCACGGACTTTTGATGACCTCGTTCGACAATTGGAGCGAATTTGGCAGGAAATACCGCAGGAGACCATCCGGGAGCTTTATCGGTCTATGCCACGCCGTGTGGCAGCTTGTATCCAGGCTAGCGGCGGGTCAACACCTTATTGAACTTGTTACTGTAACTCCGAAATAAATTATTCAATTGTTCTGAAATTTTAATCATTTACTATTCTGTACATTGTCTTCCTATCCACCAATTTTCGTCTCAATCGGACACCTCCTTCTTGGTGCATCGATTTATTTGTTATAGAGTGTATATATATATATACATACACGCACACACATATATATATATATACACACACACAAACATGTAATAATAAATATATATATATATATATATATATATATATATACACATACATGTAATAATAAAATAGCCTTTGACAATGCAATCTAATTTAATTTAAAGTCATCTGAAAAAAATCTTTGTGAAACAGAGTACTTTCACTGTAAGGTTTGTTTCTCGGCCAGACAAATATTACGTTCAGAGAAAATTTTTGAGAGCATTTACGAATCAAAAGGGCGAATTAAGCTAAATTTGCAGGCGTTTGCGGTTTCCGGTGGCGGAACCTAAAATTCTTGGGCTAAATAAGTAAATGACATCACTTTAAAGAGCCAATATCGCAAAAATCGCGATTTATGGCATAGCTCGTTTATAAATCATGATTTAAATCCTAGTATAAACTCATTAATCGAATATATTGGCTTCAGAATAATAACACTTTAAGACTGATGTTTTGCTTTTAATCTTCATTACGTATAATATATATAATTATTTTTTTCCAACCGCGTGGTAATGGCGTATCAAGCCTTGGCTGGAGGTGGGTCGCCCAAAGTGACGGACACTTGTGAAGGGGCACCCGATGGACAACGATTATTACCCCTAGCGAGTAGGTCACAAACACCCAAGCCGATCCGGGAATCGATCCCGGATTCAAAATGTGGTAAAACAAACACTACCTGGGCGGCTACGTATAATTATATAAAACATGCTAATTTATTACTGCAACAAGAATTTCTACCGTACAACTTAATAAAATTAAACTAAAATTTATTTTCAACCAATATATGGTGTGCGGTTCCAACACATTATTTATATATATATATATATATATATATATATATATATATATATATATATATATATATATATATATATATATATATATATATAATAGCTTACTTACGTAAAGTAAAATCCCAAGATAATCCAATGATAAAGTGAAAAAAATATAAAAAAAGTATAAAAAAAAAAAATAGATAGCACATGGTGCCAATTAACGAGCTTATTCCGGATAAGTGTTTAAATATAGCCTTTTAAGGCAATGAAAGAGTGGAAAAATTGAATATAAAGCGCCAAATTAGAACTGGTGTGCTTTTAAGCCTAAAAAAAAAAAATATATATATATGTATGTATGTATATATGTGTGTGTGCGTGTACCTTGATTCTAGTTAGGTTGTTGTTGTTGTGGCATTAAGACCAATTATCTACACGAGGGATTTAGGCCTATGGGTGGAGTGCCCTCCGTGGGGGTTTTTTATAGGACGTCCTAACCCATATTCAAGCTAAGTTTCGGAGGAAACCACGAAAAACTCCGAACGGTTAGGTCGGCGGACGGGACCTGGTTTTGAACCTGGCACCATCCGACTCCCATTTCAGAGCGCTTTGCGTCCCAGTTCAAAAGTAGGCTCGACCCATCTATCTCGATTTATCATGACTCTTCTGTGTATCCGCTCTTATATTAAACGAGGAATGTTTGTGTGTATGTCCGAGCGATCTCGAAAACTGCTCTAAGGATTCTTTTTTAATTTCGTACCTGGGGTTTTTTTGGGCCCCTGAAACGATTGAGCTAGGTCGCGTGATTGAAACTCTAAAACGCTTAAAATTTAAAATTTTTGGATGGTAGCGCCATCTATTGAGCGTTTGAAAAACACATTTAATGCAATCTTCCTAAAAGGGATTAAAATTCCGAGGGTTTTTTTTTTTTTTAAATATCGGCACTAGGTTGAATTCTACTTTAACTGTTTTATTCGTTGATGATAAATATTTAAACGTAGTTACCCTGACGATTTTTTTTATGGGACAACCGTTTATAATGAACCGATCTTTGAAACTCCGATGAAAAAATTTACAATGATACGATCGATTCCTAAATTGGGCTCGCAATCGAAATTCAAATTAATTTTGCAGGTGATCAGCCATCAGTTTAGTTTTCATTCACTGCAGTTGATGATTTATTTATTTCAACATATTATTAACTCATTTATTTTATCATCGTATGGACAAAATTACATACGTATGCAAAAATTTACGATGTTAACGAACTCCTGGGCCTGACTTCAGGATGTAGAAAACATGGAAAAACATTTTATTTTTTAAAAAAAAGTTAAACTGGGTAGTAATTTAGAAAAACTATCATAAATGAATTGGAATCGTAATTTCCCCTCCAAAGCCTGATAACCGTGACTTGACCTGATATGAGGTCAATGTCACTTGCAATACATAATTTGGACACTCAAATGATAAGCATTTTTTATTCTCTTAAATGAAATGGAGCTCAAAATAGCAAAAAATCGCTTAAAAATCAGGGAACGGGTGAATTTTCAGATTTTTTTCTATATATATATATATTACATAATTATGAAAATTTTCAGGCCGATCGCACCAACGAACAGTGTAAACTTTACGTTATTAGACAATACTCTTTTAATCTGTTTGTATTAATGATGGTAAAAGTTTTGTTTTTGAGTGGTTGAACTGGAATTGTGACAGAGTCAGGGATCAGCGTAACCATATAGTAGGTTACGATGTATTTTTGGATTTATTCAAGGTTAGAAGTCCATTTTTTCAGTCCATCCGTTTGTTTTATTATTGTGAACGTTAAAGTAGTTGTTAAAGTTATTATAAAAAAATATTTTTGACCTATTCTGTGTTTGATTTCATGATTTCGAAGTGTGCTTTTGTACTAATTAATTTAAATTGCGTTACACGTTTTCTTTTCTTAAGCGTGAGTTTATAAAAGAAAATTATGTTAAAAGCATATTTGTGTAAGATTATACTTTTATAGAATCTATATTTATGTAAGAAGATTGAATATAAGTTTATAGAATTTATGTAAGATGTATTTTCTTTGAATTAGAAAAAATAAGTATTTTATGTTTAAATTGAAGCACTATAGAGAAATTTACAATTTCAATCGTAAAGAATGATCATCATAGATGTATTGCATGACAAAGACGTAAATACATGAAAGTGTAGCTGAAAAACGAGCTGTTGGAAACACATGTGATCACCGGCAGCAGCACTTGGCCCAAATGCGTGAATGTGCAGCTCAAACACAAGCAGATGAAAGAGATGATTAGTATTTGGAAGGAGAACGACATAGAACAGCTAGACGTCGACAAATACTTCGGGTAAACGGTCCAAGTATCTACAAAGGATACTTACTATCATAGTTTACAACCTTTTAACATGGCTTGCATTTACCGTGGAGATTTGCATTTTCCTGAAGAAAGTGTAAAAACTCAAATTAACAAACCAATTCGGGGACTGTAAAATTGATGTAGGACATTCCAAATTTCCTAATGAATGGGTGTGGTTGTTTCTTCGATGTCACCCACATTCCAAAGAATTTCATAAAAGAATACGAAATTTGAAAGCATACTTTACAATGGCTTTGTTCACAGTGTATGACGAGTGAAACTATTAACGATTTTGGTGTGTACAGCTACGTTGTGAACAGTGTATAACAGACTTGATGAATCTTTATTATAAACTCATTCATTTGACAGTTCAACCAACTCAAACTCTTGATGTTGAATTTGAACGTCCTCAATATGGACAGATATATTTCTGTTTTAATGAAGACGCTGTTAGTGAATGCATCGCCCAAGATCTTCGCAGATACCCCCGCTAATCTACTACAGTAGGAAAGGAGGCAGCTTACGTTAAACTACTTTTTGCTCAACTCTGATGGCACCGACCATCGAATATTTAGCGTCCCTCTTCAAAACAAAGTATATGCCATTGTAACATTGAATGCCGACCAAAGCTTCTGATAATGAATAAGTGATCCGACAGCGTTGTAAATCTTTGGCAACCATGAAGATTATTGATACGTGCCAAGGCAATTTACGTACTCATTATTTTACACTTAAGGAGCCTTTAGATTCTGAGCATGGCTCGGTAACCTGGTACTATATATTTAAATGGGAATGTACAGGATAGTACTTTTTCATACAAGCATAAAATTTTCAAAATTACGAGAGTGGGGAGCATCCATGTACTCCCATTCACACACACACACATGCACGCACCATGTACATATAATAAGATTGGAGCTTCGACGGGCTTTTACAGCCTTTGGCTATTCCCTGTATCGCCATTTCAAAAGAGAAATCCCAAATTAAAAATATTTCAAACGCAAAATTATACACCTTTTTTCAGCTAATATTGCATATTGGAATTTATACAGGGTGTCCCAAAAAGGTGGTAACGGGCTTTAATTCTTTATCTATAAAAGATAAGCGGGCAGCGTAAATTGAAAAAAAAATGTTCAAAATAAGGTCGGAAATACTACTCCGTTAAGAAAAAAATCCTCTCGTTCATTTTCAAAAAGGGACACTTTTAAAATTTTTATACGACCTCGTACGAAACAATTCCCAATTAGTAAAATGTGCCCCATACACTAAAGAATTGACATATATAATTTGAGAACAATACCTTTAAAAGTGTCAGAGATATGAAGATAAATATAACGCTGACTTAAACCACTTTTCAATGGCTCTGGAAGGGAAAAAATCACGTCGAATAATTGCATTTCAGAGGTCGTACAAAAATTACGAAAGGAAATGTTTTTTTCCACTCTAGGAATAAACGTTTACATGCAAAATCATGGATAGTCCCCGATCCTCTTTCTTTAAAGATATCTCTGCGACATCGTATGATGAAAGACTCAGACTTGGTACATCACCTTATGAGGGTATGGGGCACATTTTACTAATAGGGAATTACGGGGTCGTATAAAAATTTAAAATGAGTAACTTTTTGAAAATAAACGAGAGGAATCTTTTCTTAATGGATAATTATTTCCGACCTTATTTGGAACATTTTTCTAATTTATATTGCCCCCTTATCTGTAATACATAGGTTCTCAACCTTTTTTGAACTGGTGACCCCTTTTCTAGTGAATATTTCAGTACCGCCCCCCCTCCCACTCCAGTGAATTAAGAGCGTACATAATACATGGTGAAAACAAGAATTAAAAAAAAATATATAGATAGAATATCGTTGGAATCGAAACTTTACTGAATTTCTTCTTCATTTAAAAAGGAGGAATAAAAGTTTTAGAGAGGTATCTCTTTATCTCAACAGCGAAGTCTCATATCGAAATATGTGAATTTTCGCAAACGTGATAGAAAGGAATTATCAATGTGAATTTTTAAGTCTTTCTTAAATTATATTTGGTTAATCTTCCCACGCCCCTCCGTGCCATATTAACGCCCCCTAATTTTCTGTGGGTCTTTTACCGCCCCCTGACAGCCTCATTCAGGTTGCAAACCACGTTGGGAAGCTATGCTCTAATAGATAAAGAATTAAAGCCCGTTACCACCTTTTTGGGACATCTGTATATGTCCAGGGGCAGAAAAATCTCCAAACATTTACATGCCCAGTCGGGCATGTAGCCTAAAATAATACATGTCCGAACAAAAAATTTACAAACCCGAAAATTACGACATTTTATTGCTCTATAAAATTTATATTATTCAGACTGTTTGCATTGAAAGGAAATGTGGCAACCATAAACCAAATACGTATGATATATGACAAGCATATTAAAACTATTTTATGAATCTCTTGATCAGGGGCGTAGCCAGAGATTTTTCATTGGGGGGTTTACGACTACTACAACTCATATATATCTATACGTGTGTGGGATAATGTAGTGAAGAATATACATTTTGTATGGCAAAATTTTCTCATGGGGGGGGGGTTATGACCCCCCTACCCCCCCCCCCTTGGCTACGCCCCTGCTCTTGATCGATTTTTGTACATGCCGGATCGGGCACGTGGCTAAAAAAATACATACATGGCTGAGAATTTTACATGCGCCGGGCATATCGGGCAATAGATTTTTCTGGGCTTGTATATCTCCTAATTTTTTAAAGGGTTTAGGAAGATTAAGGATAAAAAAAAAATAGATTTTTTCAATTTTAATCTTATTTGAAAGCTCAATTATTTCTGAGCATTTTGACTCCAATCTTATGCAATTATTCCAACTAGAACCGGTGATAAACATAAAAACGTTTTATGAATGCTTTATGTTTGAACACAGTAAGGTAACTTTAAATTGCGTTTTCTCAAAACGCATTTTTTTTTAATGAACTATCAGTAAGATAACAAAAGTTCTATGATTCGTATCTTCACAAAACTTCGTATAGTTATAGCTAGCATCAGTATCTATATAATGATTTAATATTACAAGTGAAAGTGAAAACTTTTGAAATTTTAACAGAAATATAAGAGAAAAGTCTGTTTTTTTTTAATTTCACTTTAAAATGAAATATAAAATTCTAAATCTAAAAATTTTTTTTAAATATCAATTCATTCTATAAAATATTTTAGTTAATTTTGCAAAAAAAAAAAAAAAAAAAAAAAAAATGTCTACATGTGTATTTTAAATTGACTTAGCTTACGGATAGTGACACACACTCTTGAAAAAATACATAAATGTAAAGTAAAAATTTTTTTTTTTCAAACATATCTGAAAGGTAATGAATTTTTATCTGAAATTTTATGATGTACTATAGTGTATTATTATAGGAAAAAAGTTTCATTATTCTGTGACTTTTATTTTGATCATAAAATGTAAAAGCGCTAGGGTTTAAAATGCGTGTATATTTGCTCCTCAATTCTCTTAAGACCCCTTAATGCACAAGTGAAAATATAGAAATATGCTTACTGTTCTGTGCGCACATCACTGCAACTTGCATTTGTTTGAAACGTTTCACGCAGTTGGTTACGACGTTTTTTTAAATTTAATACGGTACCTATCCTTTATAGTGCCTTCTTACCAATTTATCCTTCTTTAAGTACAGTGAAACAAATTCAAAAATGGAAGCAGAGTGAAAGATGCAAAGGTGGTAGGGAAGGAACATTTTTGATTACTGAACGCATTTTAGGCTGATGTAAACTTTTGATGTCATAATTCCCATTGCATAGACTGTTTTTTATTAACGGGCTCCTGGCGCGGCCAGCTTAATAACATCTTGTGTTATGTGGTATCAGAAAGAATCTCAAATAATGATCGAAAACGAAATCAGAAGAAAATTTCTATGAATAAAAGAAAAGTGTTTTTTTCTATAACTTGAATGAAAAACTTTTTCTTTAAATTGTAAAATTTGAGTAAAATGCAATTTTTGAAATTTAACTTAAATTATTGGGGGGGCTCAGCCCCAACTAATAATTTATTGGGGGGGGCTTGAGCCCCATGGGCCCATATAACTCTCCGCCTATGAACTCAACTCCTTTGATGTCACTGTCATCCCCATCCGAAAGGAGATCTTCTAAGTCTTTGCATTTTACAAACAAATAATCTCTGTTGGGTAATTCATGAAGTTCAGAAAGAAAATTAAAGTTTGACATCTTGTCCATGAGTTGTTCGAATCTCTCTTGAACAGCCATTTGAGCTGTTTCAACAAGTGGTAAAAAAAAAAATTCAACTCTGAAAAGCTCTTGGGGGATCAATCGGTGTTTCGTCATCGGCCTCATAATCAAACTGCTTCTTCTTCCTTCTAACCCGCGGTGTTTTGAATTTTCCTTCCACTTCTAAATCTTCAGCCAACTCTTTCGCTTTCACTAAAGAACTAAAAAAAGTCCGTTTTCGCGGAAATCCGCCATAAAGTCCCCAACGGACTTCAAAATAGACACAGCTTGAGGTAAATTCACGTTCTTTGATTGCAATATTTTGCTAGCGATGTTTATTTCAAACAGAATATCATACCATGCAATCAGTGACACTAAGAAGACAAAATCTTTTATAGCTTCGGATAAGGAATTTGCCTCACTTCTAACTTCATTTTCAAATGATGCATCCTCATGCACATAGCTGCCAACCTTCCCGATTTCTTCGGGTGATTTCCCACCACAATTTTTAAACAGTTTTATTTTGCATTAAATTTTTGGCGTTATTTTAAGCTTGAATTGCTATCTCCCGAAGAAATCGGGAAGGTTGGCAGCTATGCTCATGCAGGTCCCAAAGTGCCTGTCGTATTTGCACAATCTGATAGCTTATAGCTTTACGCGATTCAATTCGTGCTTCCCAGCGAGTTGCACAAAGTTCTTTAAATGTAAGAGGAGGCCCAAATAATGATGATGCTTCATCTGACTGCGACAGTCTCTAACAACTTGCTCCAACTATTTGCCGATGAGCTAAAAAACACAAACAATCGCTGAATTGTTCCAAAAAGAGTATCTGTTGGTACTGAGGATTTTGCGGCATCGTTCAGTACCAAGTTTAGACTATGACAGATGCATGGTACAAAAAAGGCTTTCTTATATATATATATATATATATATATATATATATATATATATATATATTTCAATCCGGAGTGTTTGCCTTTCATATTTGCCCCATTATCATACCGTTGGGCTCTGCAATTAGAAATATCCAAGTCGTACACCCGTAGTATTTTTTAAGACGGTTTCCGACATTCCTTTTCCTGAAGTATCTGTTATTTCAATGAAATATAGAAAACTTTCGCAAATTTCAACTTTTTGCTGTTTTGTTTCATAAACATACCTCAAAACAACAGAAAGCTGTTCTTTCCTACTGAAATCGCGTGTGCAGTCGCGAATCAATGCATAGTATTTGGCTGTTTTAATTCTACTCACTATTTCTTCTTTTACTTTATCTCCCATCAGAGTCAATAATTCGTTTTGTATGATTTTTCCTAAGTATGACAGACACCCTTGTTTTTCATTTGTCAATACTCTAGATACATGTTCTTTCATTACAGGATCAAATTGAGCAATTAGTTCAATAAGTCCTAAATAATTTCCATAGTTCATTGGTTCTATTTTTTGTACAAAGTTTCATTTGTCCCTCGGAAAGCCATTTGATTCTGGGCAAGAAATTGTGTTATGGTAAGAAGTCGTTTAAGAACATTTTGCCATCGTTCTTTTTCAAGGGCAATTATTTTCGGGTTTTCATCATCGATTGTTTTACCTGTGCTCAGTCATTTTCCCGCCTCTAACCATTTTTCATAGCATTTTAGGTGAGTAGAAGAAGTTTCATGACGATTCAGTATAGTTCCAATGCGCCTCCAGTCAGATGCCACTTTGTTCTGATAAAGTTTTATTGTAACTTGCATTACTAAATATCTTACAACAGAAACAGTAAACACTATTGTTTTGTCGGGAAAACAATAGCAAACGCCTCTTTACTCTTCACGTAACCTAAGGTCTGCCTTCAAGCAGTGGCGGATCCAAAAATTCTCTTTTGGGAGGGGCTAAATTTTGAAAAAAGTTTATTTCTCCCAAACAAAATATACAATAAAGCAAAATTTTAGTCTAAACCAATGTAAAAACTTTTGGGAGGGGCTAAGCGATTAAAAAAGATCACTTTACACACTCAAAGTGCATAATGAAGCAGAATGTTACAGCAATCTCTTTTTGCTGGGACTGAAGCCCCCTAGCCCCTCCCCTGAATCCGCTACTGCCTTCATGTCGGTCGCCAATGCAAGCCGACGCGACAGACAGACTAAACACGTGATAGAAGACTCAGTTATCTACATTTGTTCAGTTCAGTCAAAAAATTGGAGCGAATCGCTTCTTAAAGCTAGTCTCTTTACTGAACCTTCAAGCAAAATTTTTTTGTCAAACTAAAAACGCATTCAAATGGAGATTTGCATTCAAACATACATAAGATACATAAATATTTAAACGTTACCACTTATTTTTTAAACATTTTTCTCATTTCAGCGCTCCTCTCAAAGAAAAAAAAAACGTGTGCGGTCGCACACGCCTTAGGCCGGCCCTGCCCACATTACTCTTGAGAATTACTTTTGAGAATTAAAATAAAAGTAGTCTTTAGAAAGGAGGTTCTTTAATATTAAATAGCATGGGAAAAGGTTTTAGAAATGTACAGGTTGTCCGAAATGTCCTTGACACAGTTAAAGAAATTAACAGAAAAGCAATAAATTATCGTATGAATATGCAGTTTGCACAGCAGTACTTCACAGGTTCACGAAATTTTTTTGACTCGTAAAAAAAAAAAAAAAATTACTTCCAAATTGTGTTCATAGGTGGCGCTGCACAGTCACAGTAAGCTTCCCGAATGTCTGATCCGATCTTCAAGGCCGACCACTTCTTTCCCTGACTAAACGCTTCCAGTCTCTAAAAACTTTTCATACCAGGCCAAAATGCTGTTTCAACTCGGAAGGGTTTTTTTCTTAAACATGTTGCCAAACTTTCTCTGAAATGTTATGGTGAATTTTGATTCGAAATACCAACCTGCGCAATGCGCTTTCTCAGTTTCAGTCGCCTTAGCTAGAATGAATATTCCCTCACCGTCAGTGCTATTTGAAACTCACGAAAAATCCCTATTGGCTGTCATTGCTGAAAACTATGCATTGCCAGCAGCGCCATCTATGAACACATTTTGAAAGTAATGAAATGTTTCAATTACTTTTCGGACACCCTGTGTATATTGATACTGAACTTTATTTGTTTATTTTTTCCACTGATCTTAATAATACCTGCCCAACCAAAAGCAATCATTCCTGAAATAGTATTTTTTCTTTGTATATGTGTTGTGTTCTTGGAGTTTGTATTATTACTTATTCCCATATTCTTAATAATGTAAGTAAATAAAAAAATATATTCATATTTCAAAACATAATATTATTAAAATCGCTCTTCCTCGAAAAATTTAATGTGAAATTTGTAGAGGAATAAAGAATATTTCTATTTTTTTCTAAACCATTTAAAATAAAAATTTGAATTGCAAATCATGTTTATACAGGGTGAATCGAAACTCTTGGGCAAAACTTAAGGGGTGATGATAGGGCCAGAGGCGGATCAAGCCTACTGGAGGCCCCTGGCGGTAAAATTTTCGGGGCCCCTGAGCCCAAGTTCCCTCCATAATTTAGTGTATTAAGGGCGCTATCAGTTTTTTCTATGAGGGAGGAGCACTTGACGCTTTCACTCAACTGCTTTAACAATAAAATTAAACTCACAAAAAAAGAAAAGAAAAGAAAAAAGAATTTATGAAATTAAGTTTGCTAATTTACACATAATTAAAAAAGAAACTTTACACAACTGCTTAAAGTACTTTATACGAACTTGCTTCTTGCTTTATCGTTTGCAAATGCAGCAATAATTTTTGTGGCGCTTATCCCTGCCAAACTTTCTTGCTTTATGTACAATAAAGCTAAAATGTTTAATCGTTCTTCCCTGTCGTAGTTCTTAAATCGTTCTTCAGGCAGTGGTGGCGCTAGACTTTCCCCGACGGGGGGTCATAACTCCCCGACTAGGGGGCACAAATATACATGTACATATGCTAAGTAGCGTATCCGAGAGGGGCCTTTGACCTCCCTCTTTTATGACATTTTTGTCACCAAGTATGATATGGAAATTTGCAACTATTTGCACCACTTGAAAATATTTTACTTTAGAAAGTGATTTTTTCACAATAAATCATTTTCTAAGCTAAAATATCCAGATAAGTTTAGAGGAGATGGAGGACAATATAATGTTTTGTTTTGTGAAATATTTCCAGGAATCGGATCGACATACATTATCGGACACCCAGGCCCCGGATATTTTCAAAAACCACTGCACAATCTTTCCTGGTAGATTATTATTTAAACTGACCCTAATTAACGTATCTCAAAATCCTTTTACATTACACAAATATTTCCCCAAGGCCTCAGCAAGCAAAAAATTTCGGTGGGTGGAGGGGATCTGTACTGCTAAAATTAAATTAATTGATCTCTAGAATCAACGCAAATAAACTGATAATGCATTTACTGAAATTTTGGAGGGGGGGGGTCAAACCCACATGATCCTCCCCCCTGGTAACGGCCTTGCACGTTTCTGTAAAATCTCGAAAGCTACTTTTAAGAGTTCTTCAGGTTAACGCTTAAAATATTTCATATGAATGAAATTCTTTGAAAAAAGTTCAGCGAAGAAAGTTCTACGCATTTTTTTTTTCCCGCAGAAAAAATATCAGAAACAAAAGTTTTTTGTGCAAGAATATTGCTGTAAATTCACTGAAAATTTATTTTATAAATTAAGCATGACTAAATTTGCACGCTTTTACACAAATTGCAGTTATTTTTATAAAATTAAGAGATATATGTAAATTTAATTACAGTTTAACTTCGATATCTAGAACATCGAAATTGATATCTCATATCTCATTAAATGTGTTTTCCCTTACAAATTGAATCCCACCCCACCAGTGGCATAGCGCTAGCGCTTTGAACTGGGAGACGTAAGGTGCCTGGTTCGGCACTAGGTCGCGTCCGCCGACCTAACCGTTCGGAGTTTTCCGCATAGAGAAGGAATATAGGTGGAGTGAGCAATTGTAACCCTAAACTGAAGCGTGCACACGAGTCACGTGACTTGTGGTCAAGCGGGGTGGAATTTCTCCATTTCCTTTGCTGTTCTCCATAGCTTTGTGTGAGGTCGATGGTTCTAATCCAAAAAAAGGGTGCATTATTTCTCTGCATATGGATACAATGAAAAATTCTTGAAAGGAGGACAACTGGCATTTCACAGGAAAGCTATGTTTTGCAATTTTAGCCGTTTAAAATGTATGAATGTTCTTTAAAACACTAGATTGACAATTTGGCGATTATATTAACTCGCCAAGTATTGCAGATCTGAAAGTCACGTAATTTAACTTTTAATTTCAAATTAAAATTAAAAATCAGAGCAAAATAAAATTTACTCTTTATTTTCTCAGTTAATATAACAGGTTATTGTTTTAGAATGTCTATTGGCGCTGTAGTGCCTCACTCATGTTTCTTTCTTAAACATTCTATTTTTTCAAAATGTCCTTATTGTTAAGGTAATTTTTTCCGACTATTAGTAACAAATTGAACTTTTTAAGCTGATCCACTGAAGCTATATTTCTCTGTTTTTGGACAAAGAATATCACAAATCATGAGGGGAGGGGGAAATACCATTTCATTATGTTAACAGAACATGAATTTCAATTAACGAATTCACTATATATGTGTATATAAATGTAAAGATATTGCTAAAAAAATCAGCTGTTTAATACGTTCATATTAACTCTAGTAACAATATGGTTTAAAATACTAGATCGCACCCCGCCTCCCGAAATGGAAACCTATATGCGCTGCTGAATACAAATTTTGAATTTTAAATTGCTTAATATTATTCTTAATATTCTGAAAAAAAGGTTGTCGATGTATGCATTATTTTATTCTGCATAAATAAGTTTCTAGTATTTTCTGCGTGACCAGCACTAAAACAAAAGATGTTTTATTGAAATTTCGGACCTTTTTTTAAAAATAAAAATTGCTATTTTGATAAATTATAACAATTGTGAAAAAAGTAGTGTTTTGTTATATGCAATGCAAAGCGATGCTGTATCCTACAAATTTTTTTTCATCAAGAATTACTTTTTTTTAAGCTTTCCTAAAGATCTACAGAGAAGACTTCTTTGGGAAACACAGTTAAAAAGAGGAGGATTTAAAGCTTTAGATTATTTCAAGCTGCGTTCAAAGCATTTTACAGAAGATTGCTTTGAGAAAGCAAAATTTGGAGGAACGTGGTTGAAGAAGGATGCAATACCAACCATCCAGTGGCGGATCCAGAAATTCTCTTTTGGGAGGGGCTAAATTTTGAAAAAAGCTTATTTTACCCAAACAAAATATACAATAAAGCAAAATTTTAGTCTAAACCAATGTAAAAACTTTTGGAGGGGCTAAGTGATTAAAAAAGATCACTTTACATATACAAAGTGCATAATGAAGCAGAATGTTACCTTTCAGTAAACTCTTTTGGGGGGGCTGAAGCCCCTTAGACCCTCCCCTAAATCCGCCACTGTAACCATCTACAATTTTCCTCATCATCTCCACCGAAAAAATATTCTCATCAAGCTTGATAATGTACATTACTAGATTAACTCATTTAATAATGTACATTACTAGATTTTATTACAATGTTTCATAACAAAATCAAAATAATACAAAAAATACAACAAAATAAAATGTTTCAAAAGCCAAAACTTCAAAGTAATTCTGCAAAACAAAAATTAAGACTAAATAATTTCAAAATAACTAGAGAGGGAGAAAATAAACAGTGCTGCAAAAACCATTTCCCCCCATTCCCTTTCTAGAAAAATAAAATGCTTGAGTTTGCGAACCAAAGGGCAATAAGCAGCCAAATCCGCTTCTTCTTCTTCTCCTACTACGCTCTTATCTTAGCTTCAACTTTCCCGAGAAAATACAATAGGAGGCTCCCTCCACCTATATCCCTTCTCTATGGTTTTCCTTGGTTTTTTCCGAAACTTTGCATAAATACGGGTTAGGACCTCTTAGAAAGTCCCCCACGGAGGGCAAACCCACCCCCGGCCTAGATCCCTAGCGTAGATAATTGGCCGTAATCTGCATTTCCATTTACAAACTGATTCCCTTTAATTTCAACTCGTTATCTCAAAAAGTCTAGTGTTTCTGGCCAACATGTTTTACTGTAAAAATACTAATCGAATTGTTAATTTATGTAATATTAATATTTAAAATCACAATAAAGTAAGAAATATGCAACTGAAATGTTTATAGGTAGAACCACTTTACAACAAAAATTTTCTTTTGAGAAAAATGATTTTGAAGGCGCGCAGTAAAGTGGCATACCGAAACTTTAGCGCTTGTTTCTACAGCTTTAAAATGATTCTACTTCAATAATAATTCATGTGGTGATAGTACTTATTGAAAGCTAAAAGATGGCACCGTATCTCAATTTCGAAAAGAATTGTTGTGAAGTGTACCCCTGGGAGATTCAGTTAATAATAATAATAAATTATAAAAATCTTCGGAGAACGTAAATATTAGATATAAATTATAAATATTTACGTTCTCCGAAAGAGAACGTAAATATATGCGCTATTAAATTTTTTTATAAAGTCAAGCACTCATGAAGAAAATTAACCACTTTCTTTTAAAATCTAATATAAAATAAAGTAAAAAATATCGTCAGAAAAATATAATCGGACAGCTTATAATTTGCCAAGACACACAAAAACATAATTATTTTTAGCGAAACTAACCTTGATAAAAATTTACTTTTTTGTAATACTCCAAGATAGTTTTGAACGAGGTTTCCACAAACGTGATGAATAATTTTATAAAGCAAGCTCATTTACTAATAATTCATAGTGAAAGTGTCACTTTTAAAATTTCAACATTAACGAAAAAGAGTTTAATTAATAAGGCGAATAACAAACATAATATTAATCTGTTTAAAAGTTTTAGAGTTGAATTCTGATACATATAATTCTGTAACTCAAAAATCAGTTTAGAACATATACTATTAGTTTATTTTAATAGTTTATATTAATGCTGGTGCCATCCATGGATTCAATAGCGATTTGTATAAAGATTCAAAATAAGGGAAGTTGCGGTGGCTTACGATACGCCACTGTATATAACATACAAATCTACACGCAAATATAAAACTTTTATTGTATTTATTTTATTTACTTATTTTACAGGATGAAAGGGAAAATTTCGGAAGACGATATAGACGCTGTATATCATAATTTTTATTTACTTTGCAGTAAAATAACTGAATTAAAATTCACAAAAGTTAGTTATTTTTTCCACAACGATATAAAAATTAAATTGTCAGTCAAGAGTAATCAGTTTCCTTTAACTTATATTCCGTTTTTAGATCTATCCACAGCCATCTTCATACTGGACTGGAGAGGGTGGAAAAGAATGCGAGAAAAAACTAATGAAAATCAGGTCGCTGATTTACGAAACTAAAAACACTTAAAATGGCCAAACAAACTTTACATATTACAATATTTACAACAAAATACTAAGGTGCACTATAGCACTACAAAATTAGACAGACGAACGCACAATAGGTCCGCCACAATCGATTTGAGAGCTTATCGAATCTCATCTGACGTAAATTTCTTTTAGTTCCACAAGTGTGGGAGGTTGCCAGAATTTGGCGCTTTCATCGACAGGCACAGTTCTTTAGGGGCTGCAACATCCCGGCCCCCGTGGAATGTTTTAACATTCAACCAACAAGCAAAGTAAAAGTTACTACAAATTTCCAATACAATAATAAACATTACAGAAATATACATAAGCAATACCAATAATTAACATAGTTCAATTAAAAATGAAAACAAATTACACATTAGTATACATAATAAAGCAATCAGAATTTAACAGAAATAACTAAATCCAGAATATTTTTCGATCACAGTAATAATTCTAATCAATATTTACAGGGAGTATACACAATTTTGAAATGGGTCTTTTTAAAATTCCGTGAGCAGTTCGTACATTGACCACTCTGACACAATTATCATTGCCACGAAAAACTTCTACTATTCTTCCAAGAAGCCATTTGCATTTAGGAAGATTGGTCTCCTTTACGTACGGAAATTGGTTTAGAAGATTGGTCTCCTAACGTACCTGAGCTGACGTTATCCTTTAAAAAATTCCATTTATTGCGATTTTGAAAATGGCTCAGATATTCTAAGCTCCAGCGCTTCCAAATAGTCTGAGTCAATTTCTCAACTCGTTTCCACCTTGATAAACGATTGATGGGAACATCGACAATATTTGGTTCAACAATTGTGGTTATGGGTCGACCAATTAGGAAATGACCTGGCGTTAAGGCCTCTAGGTCATTGATATCTGACGAAATTGGGGTCAATGGTCTCGAATTTAAGATTCCTTCGATTTCCGTCATTATCGTTAAAAATTCTTCATAATTGGAATTAGTATTTCCTGCTGGTAGTATGATCAGGTGTTTTGCGTCATGATCCAGATCGGAATTTCGAAGACGACCTCCAACCCTGATGACACCGTTCGTATCACAATAGGGGTTTAACGAACTTAAAAATCCCTTACCTGTGAGGGGTTTACCCTCCCTTAAGGATTCATACTCTTCCCCAAATTCTTGCAACTGAACCAAGGCTATTAACCTTAATTCTGCGGCCTTATATTCGTCTGTAGAGATGGAGCCTTGAAGCCTTACCTGACTTCTTGAATTGTTGAGAAACCTGAAAACAAAACTTAATATTCTAATTAATTTTACATAATTATTGGTAATCTCAAGAATATGACCCAAAACTGAATTTTCTAATGCAACAGTCAAATTAATGTTCGGTTTGAGTTCCCGCAAGTAGTCACTATTCTCCACAACAGATTCTGGAACGCTAGTCTCTACTACTTCAGTTGTTTTCTTCAGAAATGATGGACCAGTCCACCACAGTTCTCTATTTAGGATATCCTCTGGAGATAAACCTCGGGATATCAAGTCTGCGGGGTTCTCCTTCGAAGACACGTGTCGCCACTGACATCTAACAGAGAGCTCTTGTATGGCTGCTACTCGATTGCTCACAAAGGTTTTAAGTTCGTGAGATGATTTATTTATCCAAGCTAAAACGATGTTGGAGTCTGACCACAAAATTGTGGCACAGTCCTTAATGGCTAAGGCCTTCTTAACCTTTTGCATGAGTTTAGCTAGCAGCAATGCTCCACAAAGTTCTAATCTAGGAATAGTGACTGTTTTTACCGGAGCAATTCTGGATTTGCTGCACAGAAGATGAACTGAAATAGTGCCAATCAGGTCGTCTACACTGTGCATAATAGCTGCACCGTAGGCGCATTCGACGCATCTGCGAACCCGTGGATAGTGATTTTATCCTCATTCCAACAATGTCTTGGAATGACTGAAGTTTCAAGTTTTGGTAGCAGTGACACAAATTCTAGCCACCTTTCCAGAAGGGCGACTGGTAGCGAAGCATCCCAGTCTAAATTTAAGAGCCAAAGTTCCTTCATGAACAGTTTTGCCCTTGTCACTACAGGACCAATTAGTCCGAGAGGATCGAATATCCTCGCAATTTCTGACAGCACGGAACGTTTCGTATAAGTGTCCCTGTGTTGAATCGTAACTTTAAATGAAAAGCAGTCAAGTTGGGGTTTCCATAGTACTCCTAGAACTTTAACGGAGTCGCTTTTTTCTGAATCCACAAATGAATAGTGTTCCTTGCTTGTAATACCTTCGAGAAGGCTGTCCTCGTTGGAATTCCACTTATGCAGGGTCATACCTGCCCTTGCAAACAACTGGACAAGCTGGAGTATCAACTCTTTAGCTAATTCCAAGTTACTTGTCCCCGTTATAAGGTCGTCTCATGTAAAAATCTGTAAGAGCGACTGAAGATGCTAGAGGTAAGTTTTTGGATTCATCTAAAGCTAGTTGCTTAAGTGTTCGAGTAGCTAAGTAAGGAGCGCTCGACGTTCCGTACGTGACGGTGTTAAGCTTATAAGTTTGCACTGGTGCGTCTATACTTTCCTTCCACAAAATTTGGAGGAAGTCTCTCTGTGGCGGATGAACCAAAATATTTCGGTACATCTGTCGTATACCTGCTGTAAATGCGTAGCGGTATTTCCTAAATCTAACCATTATAGAGAATAATTCCTCTTGAGGAATTTTACCCTTCAGCAAAATATCGTTTAAGGATACACCCGATGTTTTTGGGGTTGAAGCATTAAAAACTACTCTTAAAGGTGTGCTGCTTTTTTCAGGTTTATAAACCTCGTGATGTGGCAGAAAATAAGAGTCGTTTTTTAATTCGGATCCCTCAACTAATTCCATATGATTCAAACTTTTGTATTCTAGCATGAATTCCGAATATAGCTGTTTCAAGTTAGTATCCCGATCTAAACGTTGCCAAACTTGATTAAGTCTTTTTTCTGCTAAATTTCTAGATTCGCCCAACAAGCTAGAGTCCTTCATGGGCATGCATACGACGTACTGTCCCTGAGGCGTTCGATAATGGGACTCACAAAAATGTTTTTCGCAATACTGCTCTTCAGCGCTAAGTACAGAATCCGGATAGTTAATATTTTCGACGTCCCAGAATTTTTGCAATAATTCCTCAATTTTACCCTTTTGTTCAAGTAAACCGCAATATTGTGATTCACGTGGCGAATTATGGACAACACCACTAACCACGAATCCGAAAACATCAGAAGTATTAACGGAAAGTTCATATTGTTTTCTGGATTCTTTATCTATTTTTTCCAAAACGATTGTAGTGATTAAAATATCGGAAAATTCGTTTCGTTCGAAACCTAAATTATTCATGGCTCTAATGTTTTTATTTATTGTGTCGACAAGGCGTCTTAAATCCTTCGACGATTCGTGTACAATTTTTTCAAATTCCAAAATGGCCTTAATATGAATATTAACTAAAATTCGTTTGTTTTCGAACCTGTTTTCTAAGGCTTTAAACAAGGAATTAAATGCATCTTCCTGTGTTTGTACGAGTTTTGCTTCGCCTTTAAGAGCGGCATGGAGGTAATGCAATTTTTGAACCTCCGTTAACTGGGCATTAGCCGAAATAATATTGTTGAACTCTGTTTTAAATGAGTTCCAATCTTCATACCTTCCGCTGAACTCAGGAAGCGGAATCTCTGGCAATTTAATTTTACAACTGCTATTTTTATTTTTATTTTCGGTTCCATTCACAATTTCAGTATTGCTAATTAATAATTCATTGAAACTTACCTCTAGCTCTTCTATTCGAGTTTCTAGGTCCAGAAGTTCCGTTTCAGTTTCAGTCATATCGTCCTTCTCAGGTAATGTAGAATAGTATTCCGTTCTAAGCGAGTCGACTGAAACAGCTAACTTTTCAAGAGATTTCAGCTTTGCTTCTATTTTAATTTTCGTCCAAGTGACAGTGGTGTCGGCTACGCTATTTTCTATTCGTGTTAACTGGGCTTTCAATGAGCCCTTTTTTCGATTCAATTGCACTATTGCGTTGGCCGTTTCTACTATCGAGAACTACGCACTAACTCCGGCTCGACGGACCATGGAAAAGAATGCGAGAAAAAAACTAATGAAAATCAGGTTGCTGGTTTACGAAATTAAAAACACTTAAATGGCCAAACAAACTTTATATATTACAATATTTACAACAAAATACTAAGGTGCACTATAGCACTACAAAATTAGACAGACGAACGCACAATGGGTCCGCCACGATCGATTTGAGAGCTTATCGAATCTCATCTGACATAAATTTCTTTTAGTTCCACAAGTGTGGGAGGTTGCCAGAATTTGGCGCTTTCATCCACAGGCACAGTTCTTTAGGGGCTGCAACAGAGGGCTTTGGTCTATCAGAGGAGCTGGTTATTATTATTATTTAATTTTTTAAAATTAACTTTTCTTTTTTTACCCCAAGCAAAATGTAATAAATTCTAATTCCCTTGCAGCTGCTAATCTTCTTGGTGTGCATGGCTATGAACTCTTAGCTAAAGAGGGCCGGTTAATCCAGTTAGATTTCTCTATATAGTGCAAATTCTCACTCGTTGTATATGTATAAAGTATGTTACCAAATAAACAAACTATGTATTTGAATAATTCTTAAATTACAAAAAAATTAAAAATAAAAATAAAAACAAATCTTACTGCTAAATTTTTATAATATTAAAGATTAAATCGTGCATATTGTGTTCGATTGAATCTATTTATAAATAAAAAGTATATTTAGAATTTATTCAAATTTGCCATCTAAGAAACAGAAAAGTACTATTTTTTTTTTTATTCGGAAGAAGTTAAAAGTTATCTAATTAACCACTTAGTTATAAAAATATCTTCTTACTTTCTCAACAGTTATAAGAGTTCAAGTAAGGATTACTATGATAAAATAATTTTAAAGACATAGAATATTTTGCATAACACACTAACTTATAAATAAATAAAATACGACCAGTTTAAAATATTTCTAATTAAAATGAAAATTTTTAGTTAAAGCGTTTAAATATTCATAGGTTTATACATATTTTGAATGCCAGAGATGAATAACTGTAAAATAATTTTATAAATATTTTGTCATGTCAAATTTTTACACAATTAAATATACATTTTAAAAAGTTTCCGTAGTAAACAAAATCCGAAATTTCTTATCGCCCGAGTCGTAAATCTCTTTTAAAAATATCAATTAAGACTTATAAATTTTGTAGCTCTATGAATAAAAGTAATACAATGGGAAATTTTATTTTACATTTATGACACAAAAGCTTTTGACTCGTGAATTAAAATACTGTTAATTTACATACAATTACATTAAATCTGTGTTTAATTTAAATTTGCATTAATGCAATTTGAAAGTTTATAAAGACATACCTTTCGTCCTCACTCCAATTACTAAATCGTATTTGATAAATATACCAAACAATTCGAAATTGCAACGAAAGAATATATTTTTAAAATGTATATCCTGTCCTGTAATTTAGCGGGAATGACATATAATGGGGTGAACAACATGTTACTTATCAATGGTTTAAAAGCAAGAGCACATTTAAAAGTACTCATAGTGTTTAAAAGACCAATTAGGAGAAAATTTAGATTAATTCATAGAGTACTCAGACAGTTAATATAATTTAAAATACAATAATGTTGTAAAACATTTCATAGAATCAGAATGCGAGGTCAAAAAGTCCGACTTCTACTACAGCTTCAAGTCAAAAAGTTATGACTCTGGGTCCGCAGCTATGATTAAAAGTGCACTCCAAACCATTACGAGCATCCATGTCTAAGGACATTTAATGATATATATGTATCATTAAAATGCTGTTAATAAATAAACTTTAAAGTAGTATTTTAAAATTTCTGAGACAGAACAAGTGACTCAGTTTTTGAAATATGTGCCTTATTTTAAAATTATTTTTATTTTTAAATAACGCAGAATGTGTTCATTCAAAATTTGTGCTCAAACTAGTTTCAATTCTTTTTTTATAAGGGGGGGGTGAGGGGCAAGTGTTTTAGGACGAGGGCACAGGGAGCGCGAATTCCTCGAGAGGAAAATATTTACACTAGTAAAAATACGCTTCAAATAAAATTGCATGTTCATGCAATTCTGAATTGGTATTCAAGCTTTGCACCCTTCCTGAAAAATATTTCTGGATCCGCCCTTGGGCATAGTATATTTGTACAAATACATGATAAAAAGCAAGTGCTTAGAAGATATAATTCAATGCTTTAGAGATATAAACTGACCATATTTTAAATAATAACATTAAAGCTTTTAAACACATTTAAAATATAATATATGAATGTAATTTACATATAACTCGAAGTTTGTGGATCTGATGAACTTGAAGGGTTTTCTTTCTCTAATTCCGTAAACATACATTCGAAGAACAAAAAGAAATATCCCAAGGATTCTTTCTCTTAATTCCATTTGGTAATTGAACAGGCCCCAGTCGATTTTGTTTATGAAGATCTGAATGCTTAGTTATCCCATGTTTTTTTTTTTTTTATTACATAATCATTATCAAAAATATCACGACATAAAGCACACTGTACTTATATCTTGTGCTTTTGGCACCACCTATGTTTTTTTCAGGAAACATAAAGCCAAAACTGAAATTAAACTTTTATACACTTCACAATGATATGCTATGCTGCCGTAACAAGAAAAAAAAATGCCCACTATTCTAAACTCTGTCTAACTCACTGGCACAATGCACAATAACAAGTGTTGGAAAAGTGATGTACTATGGGTTTCCGAAGAAAAAATAAAAATACACGGGATATTTCGACGAACCATTTCTTTCTCATCATTCTGTCATTGAGGACCAATAAAAGTACAAAAACCGTATTTCTGGAAAAAAGAACATCCCCCATTTGATTGTGCAAGCAAAGCCATACTTCCCTTCCCTCGAAATTTTTTATCTACACGACTGGTCTAATTAACGGTCACTGTCTCCCCCATCCCGACCACACACACCCATATTGTACTTTTCTACGGTGTCGGCGACAAAATGCACAATCGTTTAAGCAATTAAAAGAGCCTCGAATAGGATTCATTATACAACTGGTCGACTAAAATGGGGGAGTGAAAAGCAATTAGAGGGGCTAGCCGTCTCCCAACTTCCTGCGTACCCTAACTTGCAAGTACGATAGTGCCGCCATCATTGACCACTGCAAAAAAGACGACAGTTTTAAACGATGGGGTGCTTCCCCAATGAGAGGGCATTGAGGTCACTTTTCGGACGTCACCACATGGCGAAATTGTCCCTTTTCTTCGTTTGCCGTGAAGGCGCGAAGGGTGTCGTTTTCCCTAAAATCTTACCAGGCACAGCTCCATGACTAGGCATTTTTGTGTTCTTTTCTTTCTCATTTACTTACGAGTTGGGCTCATAAGATGGAGAAGATTGCTTTTATTAGATCGGATCGGAACGTGGCGGTGGTTTATTAGTTTTAAATGATTTTTTGTTTAAATTAGAAAAAAAACAAACATCTAATAAGGAATTCCTCTAATTTAAAATCAGTTTACTTAATTTGGTGAAAATTCTGAAGATAGATCGTTTAAAATCGCCTTAATAACTGCATTATTTTTGTATGAAAAATTGAAGTATATCGCCGTATTCTTGTTATTAAAAATTTTTCATTTATTTCATAAAAGAAAATGCACACTACAGATTAAACCATATAATTTATTAATCCATTTATATTTTTTATATTTTTTAAGTTTTTTTATTTTTTCATTTTATTTTTTTATTTATATATTTTATTATATAATTTATTTTTTGTTTTTTATTTTTTTTTTATTTCATAATTATTTTTTTTCATTTTATATATTTTTTTATTTTTTATTTTAAATTTTGTTATCCATTATTTACCTATGGAATCCAATTTTTTATTTTTATATGTATATTTTTTATATACCATTATCAATTTTTCCCAATAGTAATTTGAATTATTAATTTTTTTATTTTACAATATTAAAGAAATTAAGGTGTTTTTTTTTATTTGTTAGGGGGGTGGAGTTTAGTCATCCTTTTTTTTATTTATTTTTTATAGATTTTATTCCAATTTTTTTTTGTAGTTTTTTTTTTTTTTTAATCATTTTATTTTATTTATTTTATTTTAGTTTGTTGTTTTATATTATTTTTTTTTTAACCATATATAATGATGGGTAATTCCTTTTATGTTTGTTTTTTAATACATTTTTCCAATATTATTATCATGTTTTTCCATTATTTTTATAATATTTTTTTTTTTCTACATTGTTTGTTGGGGGGGGAGAGCAGGTTTGGGGGGATAAGCAACCATCCATTTATTTTATTTTATTTATTGATTTTTTTTTTTTTTTATTATTTTTTTTTATTTTTTTTTTTTTTTTTATTTCCAAATTTAATATTATTTATATTTTTTTTTGGGAGCGTGTGTGTGTGTGTTATATTTTATTTTTATTTTTGTTTTATATATATTATATATATATTTTTTTTCAATTCCATATATTTTTTTTTTTTTGTTTATATTTTTCAATTTTTTTTTTTTTTTTTCCAGTTTTATTAGTGGTGGGGGGGGGGGGGGGGGGGGGTGGGGGGGGTTGTGTTGGGGGGGAGGGGGGGGGGGGGGAGTGAGTGTGGGGGGGGGGGGGGGGGGGGGAGGGGGGGGGGGGGGGGGGGGGGGGGGGGGTGGGGGGGGGGGGGGGGGGGGGGGGGGAGGGGTGGGTGGGGGGGGGGGGGGGGGGGGGGGGGGGGGGTGGGGGGGGGGGGGGGGTGTGGGGGGGGGGGGGGGGGGGGGGTGGGGGTGGGGGGGGGGGGGTGGGGGGGGGGGGGGGGGGGGGGGGGGGGGGGGGGGGGGGGGGGGGGGGGGGGGGGGGGGGGGGGGGGGGGGGGGGGGTTGTGGTAATCCATTTATTTTAAGGTTATACATTTTTTTACATTTACGTCACTTGTGAGTGTATCAATTTCTATTTTTATTTTTTATTAATAATTATATTTTTATGTTATTATTTTATTTTTTTTTTCATTTCATTTTTTTTTTTTATTTTTTTATTCAATTTTTATTTTTTATTTTATTTTATATTTTTTATTTCCACATTTTATATTTTTTTTTTTTTTAATTATTTTCAATTTTTTATATTTATTTATGTATTTTAATTATTATATATATTCCATTATATTAATAATCCAAATTTTCCATATTTTTTTTTTATAAAACTCCATATGTATTATCCATCATTATGAATTTCATTTCTTTTTGTTTTCCATTATTTTTTTTTATTTATTCATTAATTTTTTATATACATAATTCACACAAGAATACATCCAAACATATCTATTACAGAAACCAATTTGATCCAGTCATTAAACTAATCCATTATCATCCCATAATTATAAAAAATTTACTCTTTACCTTCTCTTTCCTAAATCTATATATTTAATCTTAACTTATAAACTAATAAGAACCAAAGATTACCAAAACCAGTCTTAAACACCATAAAAATATATTTATTGTCTGCGGAAGATCGTAGAGTAGAGTACGTTCCCATCCTCTCCGACGCGTTCAAAATATTTTGCACCGTAATATCTTTTCGCGAGACGTGGAAGACCCGAAGTTGTTAAACAGATAGCCAAACTAAAAATCATATCCCAGAACTTATTACGCCTCCATATTTTCAATTTTTTCCGATAGTAGACCTCCTTATTCCATTTTACATATAACTTAATCTAAATAAAACCAAATAACACCAACACAAATAAATGATAACCAAAAAAAACATCCAACAAACCATTTTTATAACTAACCCATAACACTCTCCCAAAAGAAGATCAACCATATAATTTTTTTTTCACCCCTCCATTTGACGAAACTCCCAAAACACCAAAACTACATTATACAAAAATAAACCAAACAAACACAGCCCCAACATAACAAACATCCACAATAAATTCCAATCAATCCCTATAATCAACACCCAATTAACAACAGAAAACATATATAAAACTAACATACACAACACAAGATACAACATTCGCACTAAACCTCAAAAAAAAAAAAAAAAAAAACAAAAAAAAAAAAAAAAAA
>JAWZYV010017473.1:0-2500 GCA_038373885.1 Cheiracanthium punctorium | reverse complement strand
GGTTCGTTTTTTAACCACGGGCATCGGCAGCATAGAGCATGGAGGCACCTGCGCCTCCCTGAATTTTCATATAGTAATTTTTATATTTATATTATGCTGGATTTTTATTCTTAATTTAATTATTTCCCTTCTTTTCTCTCCTTTCCAATATGGCAAACATAATCTATATTGTACTGAATCTGTAAGCATTTTTATGAGAAAAACTGAAACTCCTACATCACTTCTTTAATGTATAGAGGTCTATTGTATTTATTTACATTTAATATCCTGAAATTTTTATTCGGCACCATAAATAACTTTATAATTAATTCCATATGTCTAAGGTCGATATATAATGAAGAAAACACTAGGTTAGTGTTTTTTAGGCACCTCTATATTATGGATTGGAAGTGATTTATGATTTTTATTTAATATAAAAAAATATTAAACTTCTTACTTTAATTCTTACTTTAATGATGAAAATTATTTTTGCTTTGTGGTTAACCCTTTGAGGCGCAACCCTTTCCCAATGCTGAAAAAAGGGCAGCCGTTGCCATCGCTCGACTTAACTACCAGCAAGATGGCGGACGGTCGAAACGTTCACCGTGTGCCACAGATCTAGGGACCCTTTTCTGGCGCGGCTGGCTGTGCGGCACAGTGCACAAAATTACTGTGGGGCACAGGCAGCTGCGTCAAAAAGGGGTCTCTAGATCTGCGGCACGCGATGAACGTTTTGACCGTCCGCCATCTTGCTGGTAGTTAAGTAGAGCGACGGCAATGGCTGCCCTTTTTTTAGCATTGGACAATCTATCCAACTGTTCTCGCATTCTTCCATTTTTCAGCAGATGTCAGTGTTGTTAAAAATAATCGTGACACTTTTTTTGCGGGGCGTGCTAAAAAGTAAAGGATTCTCTTGGAGCTATGTCACCCGCAACTATTTTTATAGAAATCAAATATATTCTTCTTGACTGGCAAGAACAAAAGCCCAGGACGAAAAGAAACAAAACCCGAAGTGGTTGAAAGAATTCGTGATTCGTTTTTGCGGAGTACCTCAAAATCAACGCCGTGTTACCGGAGGGGCACATATTGAACACGTAGAAACTTCAATAAATGTAGTTTTGAGGTAAATTTGAATTTTCTAAATATATTAATTACAACGTTCACAATCATGTTTTCTTTTTGTCCCATTCATTATGAATCACCCTGTATTTGTTAGTCATACATGTGGTAATGGTAAAGTGACCATATTTTTTAACTTAGAGTTGAGGACATGTCCCCGATTCTGAAACAAGATTGGGGATATTTTATAATTAATGAAATAATTACACTACTCAACAGCCATTTTGCCTCTGGAATGTGATACATCAATTAGTATGTATTTTGGTGTGTAAAATCCGAATCAACCTTTCAAAATGCTCTAGCGCGTAAGATTTGAGTTTTTAAGGATTTTTATTTATTTTTTTCTTAATTTCACTATTTTCCGTTCTTTTATTTTAATGTTTAATTTTTAATTTTTTTCTAAAGTTTGGTACAAGAGTGCTATAAGATCAACAAATTGTCACTTGATGTCAGAAGTTACACAGGCAAGTGTTATTCATTAGATGGAGAGATAATCCAGTAGTGCAAAATAAACATTATGACCTAGTGAATGTTGAAACGTGCATGGTGCAATTACTATTGTATTTATCTCAGCCTAAGAATGTATTATAAGTTTTGTTTTTTTAATAAGTGAGTGTTTCTATTGAGAGGTAATTTTATTTTAAAATTGCTTTATACATATATTTAAAACTTACGTTTACTAAAAATAACAACTAGTAAACATAGTTTGTTGTCTTAACCACCCCGAAAACTTTTGTTATGTCTGTGAGAAATTCACCCAAAAAGCTCCAAAAAAACAATTACTGATTTGATTAAGAAGGCCTATAAATTATATTTTGATAGTTCTCTTGGTGATCAAGATAAAACTTTTGCGCCTCGTATTCGTGCATAACATGTAGAGCTGAAGCAAACCGCATGTATTCGGTACTAAGATACGGATAATCACTCAGACTCGAAGTAACGAATTGTTACTTTTCGGTTGATATCGTTACTACTCGATCCGAAGATGTTTCGAATCGAGCAGCTTCGAACTTCGAATACAGACTGCCAGGCGAGGCGAACTAGAGGGGGAAACGGTTCAGTAATCGAGTACTAATATCTTCTGTTATTTGTTACTGGGGTTACTGGATATCGGATCGCGGTTTTCAAGGGGAAAATGACTTTCGAGTTTGCATTTCGGATCGGCCAGGTTCGAACTTCGAATACAAGACTGCGGGAGGGAGAAAATGAATTTCGGTATTGAGTAATAGTATGTTCCTTCCGTTACTAGATACCGGAGTATTATGGATTCTCGCTGTTGGGAGGGAAAAATCAGTTTCGGTATTTGAGTAGTAGTATGTTTCTGGTTGCAATTCGTTTGTGCCGCACCGAATGGAATCGTTTTGATGAGGTTTGGAAGAATCCGTATGTTTCGTTACAGTTA
>JAWZYV010017472.1:0-33952 GCA_038373885.1 Cheiracanthium punctorium | reverse complement strand
GGTCTAAGTACACAAATCAGAATAAGCTAATTGCACCAGGGGCTCGAAAAAATTCAGGAGGATTCTTTCTAAGCTGTATTACACACCGCAATAAAAGAAATAAAGGTGCCTTTTATAAAACTTTCGGAAAAAATTCTTCAACATGGAATTCCACGGCAAAAAAGTTTCGAAAAGTGGCATATCCTGCTAAATTTTCGATTTTTAAGAAATTTTCCTTAAAGTTTCGCTACTGATACAGGTTTATCGTTTATTACAGTGTATAATGCACATTGTAAAAAGATATTCTAAAAATTTTGAAGTGCATTACATAATTAGTTTATTTGTATTTATGTACCAAAATCCCATGGTTTTTTCGAACTACACCGTTAACTGTTTGGCGAGAGGCGAACCAGAATCCTGAATCAGGCAGCAGTATGCTCATGGATGTAGCAAACAAAGTTCTTACATTAACATTTCCCATAATTTTATATCTATTATTTTTGTATGTACCGGGCGCGTATAATGTGCATACACATGTTCTTATAAGTTTTATAGAAATAAAGTTTTCTTTAAAAGTACGAGTGTACTGTAATAAAATTTGATTTATTCTTTCTATATCTGAAAGAAAATATTTTTAGAAGCAAGATAATGTTTTTCTTTCTTGTGACTTCATTATAAAACAATTTTAAAATTATCTGTACATAAAATTTTTCTTAATCACTATTTTATAAAATTATATAATGATCAGTAATTAAATATCGTCCAAAATATATTTTTAACTTCGTTGTCCTTTTCCATTGGCACTTTCCTTCTAAATTGTAAAAACTTCGTACGAAACCCACTTTTGTAATAAAACACTATAATTCAAACTATCCCCAATCCACTTCCTCGTTTCCTTCAAGCGGTAATTGTTCCGACGTCTTTAGACCCCCCAGAGCTTTCTCGGAAAACCGGATGGGCTTTTCCGCCAGTAAGGGCCAAATTCTTGATATACGGAAAAAGTCCTGGAATCAATACGGAAAGTTTCCGTAAAATTTCCAGGAAAGAATCCAGTAAATTTACGGTTATTTTTTAGAGTGTAGATTTGATTTCTATAAAAATAGTTGCGGGCGGTGACATAGCTCCACGAGAATCCTTTACTTTTTAGCACGTCATTTCCCGTAAAAACATTGTCACGATTATTTTTAAGAGCACTGACATCTGCTGAAAAATGGAAGAATGCAAGAACAGTTGGACAGATGGCCCAATGCTGAAAAAAGGGCAGCCGTTGCCATCGCTCGACTTAACTACCAGCAAGATGGCGGACGATCGAAACGTTCATCGCGTGCCACAGGTCTAGAGACCCTTTTTTGACGCAGCTCGCTGTACCCGGCACAGCCAGCTGCGTCAAAAAAGGGTCAGCAGAAAAGCCTGACTTCTGTGGCAAAAAAAGCCAGCAGATGTCAGTGCTGTTAAAAATAATCGTGACATTTTTTTTTTTTTTTTTTACGGGAAATGACATGCTAAAAAGTAAAGGATTTTCGTGGAGCTGTGTCACCCGCAACTATTTTTATAGAAATCAAATCTATTCTTCGTGACTGGCAACCGTCAACACGTCATAGTTTGGTGTTCCCAAAGCGGGAATACTGCGCGTTAAAGGGTTAATTAACAATTCACAAAAAAAAAAGCGGAATATTCTTTAAATAGTTAATGGTGTGAAATGCATTTTTAAATCTCCATGTCGTTCCAGGCGATGCTGTCTTTTTTAAAAAAAAGCGCTGATTCCGAGGAATTTTAAAGATGTTAACGTTCCAGCACATTCTTTATATCTCGAAAACTATTAATTTTCCAAGATTCCAGATTTTTGAAATTCTCAGATTTTTAAAGTATCTTTTAATGGGACTTAACGAAGCTTTGTTAGTATGGTATCTTTCATAACTTACGTTTAAGATTAGGGGTACATTTTTTGACACAATTAAGCTAAAAGTAATTAGGATATCGATTATCGCTATTTAATTGGAATAAGTTTGCGACAAATATTTTATTTTGTAAGCTGGAGGTTTTTCTTTTTTTCTTAGAACTGATCTAAACAGCGTCAAAGGAGCAAGAGATGAAGACATATAAAATTTTGTTTTTTTTTGGGGGTGTGTGATAAATGGGCAAATGTACGGAGTGACTATGTGGTAAAATAGCCTAATGTAAATATATGTGAAAATAAATAGTTTATGAAGAAATCTTTTATTGTTATTTTTTTGTTATCAAACGGGTACTGTGGTTCTCCCTCGTACATCAGTACTAATTTATTCTACAACTCATTACAGACCGTAACAGAATACGCAATACGTATTAGAACACGTATATATGTATACATACACACGTACATGTAACGTGCTTGTTCTATGATGATTTAAAATATTTCTAATAGGTAACTATAAAAAAAAATCTCCAAAACTTCAGAATCCCCGCAAAACTATCTGCAAAACTTTAGAGTTTTGTGCGAATGTATCGGCGCACGGCGTACGTCTGTATTTGACTATGGTTTTATCTTTTTAAAAGCCGGTGGGTTCTTTTGCAAACATCTGCAATTAAGTTACCACCCAATTTGTACGATATTTTACGAAATGCAAGGTGTTCCAAACGTCCTTGACACATTTAAAAAATTCACAGAAAAGCAACAAATTATCGTATGAATATGCGGTTTGCACAATAATACTTCACAGGCTCACAATTTTTTTTTTCTTTCACATCGTAAAAAAAAGAAAAACTTCCAAATTGTGTTCATAGGTGGCGCTGTATCGTCACAGTAAGCTTCCCGAATGTCTTGTACAGCCTCATCCGCTGTTCGTGGCCGACCATTTCTCTCCCAGTCTAAAACGCTTCCAGTCTCTAAAAACTTTTCATGCCAGGCCAAAATAATGTTTCGATTCTAGGGTTTTTCTTAAGCATGTTACGAAACTTTAAATATAGGGTGCATTCGTATACGACCAACTCGTTGCACGAGTTTTCGTAAGAAAACTGGAATGCGTGTGTTCAGTGCTGTCAGTGGTTATCAGTTTCTTTGGACTTTACGAACACCTGTATGAAAGGTAAACTTGCCTAAAATTGCTGTGGTAGCCCAGTGGTTAAGGCTTTGGATTGAGTAAACGGACGGTTGCATTGCAGGTACAATTCCGATGTACCACCAAAGATCGTCGTTTGCGTGCGGTGTTAGTTGCACGTTAAATTCGTGATTCAAAGTATCCCCCTGGCATTTGCTATCAGTTTCAGAAGAGATCAAAATTCAGAAGCGCCCCCTTTCCTTTCTTGTGTTTTAATTGCGCCGGGAAACTCCAGGTAGGGCGACACATATAGCTCTAAACGACGTTCTCGGGAAGAATGAGATGTCATGTCCCAACAAACAAATACGCACGCACACACACATACAAAAAGAAAGAAACTGCCTAAAAATAAATCTTGAAACCGACGAATGCCGTTTTATTCAGATCTCACTGTTAAATTGAGTTCTGTCAACTGGCCTATTACTTTGGGCAGTGTCGTAGCGATAAATTTTTCATGGGGGGGGGGTGTTACGACTACTGCAGCTCATTTATATGATATATGTATTTAGTGTATGTGTGAAGAAAATACATTTTGTATGACAAAAAAAAATTCCTCATGTCATTCCTCATTTCCCCTTAACAGCCCCCGTAGCTACTCCATTGACTTTGGGCTATTTTTTCATGTTTACACTAACATTCCTGTTAGTAAAAAATATAATAAATGGGTTTTCAACGTCTAAATCGAGTTTTAACTACATAAGCCCTTCGGCCTCAACGTCCTAACGTTAGAACATATCTTTGCATTACTCTATATTCTTCATTTTCAAGAATTTTAACACCGAAACCTAGTGTCCTACTAATAATACATGCAAGATTAGCAAAACGTGATTATTTTTGCTCAGTAGATGTCAGAAAATCTCCAGAGAAGATAATGACAATGTCAAGCCATGTCAAGCCAAAAGTTAAATGTATCTTTATGATTGCATGCATGCAATCAAAATGCATGAGAAGTGTGAAGTATTTTCATGTTTTCACGCCAAAGACATTGTTTCAAAAGGTTTTATGGAAAAAACTGTGATGCAGATCATCACATATCTTATTTTAATTATCAATTACGTAATTGTTAATTATTTCTAAATTTAATCTGTGTTCAAAATTTACTCTTTCGATTTGGATTTTCTTCGCTTCGCCTGTAAAGTTTTACTTGTGCACCTGCCTAATTTAAAAGCAAACTTCCGTTTTCATTTATTTTTCCTTTTTATTTCACTTTTGCATTTGTATACCCTAGCGTTTCATTTTCGATGGTTTGTTCATGACCATATAAGGCATCAAATCTATAAATAACATTGGCTTTCATTTTGGGTTAAAATTTAGCTCATAGATTTTTTGTTTTATCCTGTTGGCGCGTCGGGGATTCAAAAATAATTACAGTAAAACTCGCTTAAGACGCTCTTCAACGGACCAGCTTGAAAGAGCGTTTTAAACGGGAAAGCGTCTTAAGGTTAATTAGGAAAGAACAAAATCTATGTGCTTAGAAAAAATATGTATGTATTGCTCTTCAATTAGAAATTACAAAAGATACTTATTATACTGAATAGATAATATTGTACAAATGAAAAATATAATACGCACCGAACTTCACATTTCGGATGTGCTGGGGAAAAAGCATCTATTTTTGTTTGTTTAAGATTCTCGTATGTTTAGCAGCAAGAAAATTATCAATTTTGTTGACGTAGGTCAACATTTCCTCTGTATGTTCCAAAGAGGACAGTACTTTCCGCAGCTCACTTACATAATATAAGCCAGTAGTAGCTGTCGGTTCTGTTTCTTCGTCCTCCTCTTGTTCTTTTGCAATCCCTTCAATCGTGGCATCTGCGATTATTTCTTCCAAAGACCGAATGCTGCAGGTCATGAGGTGATCGTCCACCGTTGTATAATCAGGGAAATTCTCCAATGATTGAAAGTCCTCAGTGTCAGCCTGAATTGAATTGTCCCACATATCAAACGCAGCTTTCCGAAAACAGTTTTTGATTACATCTGTACCAAGCTGCACCGATGTAATTTATGGAACTGATTTTACTTTTTACACCCCTTTCAGAAGTGGAGCGAATTTCGATGAATTGGGTTTTTAGCTCCGGGAGACGTTCACGGTCAAGGGAGAGAAAACTCGGACTCTGTCGATATCGCAATCTTTCTGTATTCCCGAATAAAGATGGGCATAAAACCTGACAGCAGCGTGGGAGAGATATGGATGAATGGATACATATCAAGGAGTATTAAAGCGTTAGGTTACCGTGACTAACCTCGGGGGTGGTTGCAATACCTTTCAAAAAGGAAAAAAAAAAAAAAAAGCTTCATCAGAAATACGAGAACAGCGTCTTAACCGACGACACAAAGCAGAGCAAAAGCGTCTTATAAGGTGGATTTTGCATTGATTAGTATAGGAAATGTCCAGGGACTGACGGAAAAAAGCGTTTTAAGCGGGAAAGCGTTTACGTGGGAGCGTCTTAAGCGAGTTTTACTGTATATAGTAATGTATTTAACGCCTACTGGCGCCTCTTTGTTTTCCCACTTTGTTTGGCGTGCCCTTTGGCGTGTTTTGCTTCTGTTACTACTCTCTTGGCTTGTTTTTTCTCGACACATTTTTCGCTCTGCTGTTGACCTAAAAAGCTGTGTCTCTTTGGGGTCTGCCCGGCCACCGCAGGACTTTATGTTTTTGAAGTTTATATATCTTTTGATATGTTAAATAAAATATAAATGCCACTTTGCGATGTCTTGCTCTTTTATCACGCCTTTGTCTTGAGGTAAAGAACCTGGGAAATCTGCCTCACAATAACTGTAATTTTTTTTTCTCATTTTGCTCAATTACAGCTTTGTGCCCTATTATTAGAACATTTTTTAATTAGTTTGGTAATTATCTGAATGTTATAGTATTTCATATTTCAGATACTTATATTGAGTGTAGCACATCTAAAAACTCATTCATTTTTTATCTGCTCTATTCAAAATTCAGGGCCGAAGGGGGGTAAGATGGAATAAGGAAGTAAATTGTATTGTATAAAAAATATTTTTTCGTTTTCTTTTTATTAATTTACTATTTTTAAAGTTTTGAATCAGAACAGACCCTGCTTCTTTAGTCCATTCACTTGATTTTAGTAACTTGAGTAGATTCCATATCTTGGACTATTTTAACCCCTAGCTTTAGAATCTGCTAATGAAATTACTCTTTTAATTTTTTTGTGCAATTATCAAAACACCTTTTTACCAATAAGCTGAAAAAGTGCAGACGTTGCCATCAATCCATTTAACTGCAAACAATATGGCGGTCGATCGAGCCCATGTGGCGCCACAGACCTAAAGAAGTTTTCTGACCAGAGGCGGCTCGTGGGTTATTTAAATGGAGGTTCACAAAATAAATTTCGAAAATTAAGTATGCAGATATAACGCACCTTCAAGTTGAAATATATTTGCGTTTCCAGCAGTTAAAGGAAAACAATGCATGCAACTGAGTTGTTGTTGTGAACATCGCAGATTTCAACCAGAATATCAGATTATCAACCAGAATATCAGATTTGTGTGCTTGGTTCAAACCCGCTTATAAATCCTCGTCAATAGGACAACACAAGGGGGGGTGCCCTCCATGGGAGGTCTTTCTAAGGAGTCCTAAATCGTATTTACACGCTTAAACCAAACGAGCGAAATTCGATCAGTCGGAGCGAAAAGTGAGTCAGTTTTCAAAAGTGAGCTTCTCCTTTAGAAGTGTTTTTCGATTACAAGAGCGGAGCGGAATATAACAATGAGCGAGGAGGGGAAATTCTCGGAAAAGATAGGAAGCGAGGAGAGGATTCTCAGAAAAAGGACTACGTAAAGAGCCCTTCCGCGGAAATACCGGTCCGTTTCCAAGGAAACAGATCGCTCCGCAGTGTATCGTTTTTTTTCGCTCTTTGGGTTTAAGCGTGCACGTAAGTTTCGGAGAAAACCACGGAAAACTCAGAACAGTTAGGTCGCCGGAGTGCATGTAACTGGAAGAACACAAGTCACCTTTGGTCTTACATGCCATCCCCAAGATAAGTTTCAGCAAATGTGTTGCCTTGATTAATTTTATTCTAATTATATTTCAAAGGATAATATAGAAAAATGCCATTGTTTTAGCTCCGAAATACTTATTTTACTCCCATCTTAATTATTTACACTAGTGTGTAAGAAATATTGTAGTGAAAATGATAAAAATAAAGAAAATAATATGAAAATGAACTTACCAAAACATAACTAACCGAACATAGCAAACCAAGGGAGAATCCGGAAGAGATAACCGCAAGAAAATTGTCCGTGTGCACACTTAAAATGTGCGAACGGAAGGATATCAGCAGCGCCTTACTTCTGCCGTGACTCTCCGCTTCTGTTTTCAGAGACCGGTTCAGTAGGGAATTTTTCCGCTAGCTCGTGCGAGCGGCGGAAATACTGTGCTGTAGTAACCTGCAAAACAGTGCGTTAGCTATACGCGTATTTAATAATAGTGGGGGGGGGGGTAGAGTAAAACTCGCCCCACGTTTCGTTTTAAGTTCCACGGTATCGTTTTAAGTTCCCAAAATTTAGAAGTGTACTTATTATATTTTTTAATATTTAATTTGTTAAATTGTTTATTTATTTATTTTATTTTTTTTAGCGCGTCATTTCCTGTAAAAAAAATGTCGCGATTATTTTTAACAGCACTGACATCTGCTGAAAAATGGAAGAATGCGAGAACAGCTGGATAGATTGCCGAATGCTGAAAAAAGGGCAGCCGTTGCCATCGCTCGACTTAACTACCAGCAAGATGGCGGACGATCGAAACGTTCATCGCGTGACACAGATCTAGAGAGAGAGACCCTTTTTTGACGCAGCTGGTAGTTAAGTCGAACGATGGCAATGGCTGCCCTTTTTTCAGCATTGGGAAAGGGTTGCGCCTCTAAGGGTTAAAGGCTTCAGAAACTGCCGAAAGTATCCTCTGTCGATAAAACTGGTTTCTTAGTTTCTGAACATGGTAGTAAGAGATAGAGAAAAGAGGACTTCAACGTATGCATTCCCCAATAAAAATCTGTCTCATCAATCGTATAACACGTAGAAATAATGAAGTTAAACGATACATGATAGTTTCTCTTTATCTCCACCCAATTTCCCCGCAGTTAATTAAGACTGTTCTTATCAGTTTTCTTCATTTCGGGAGAAATGGTTGATAGCTTTCTTTTATTTCTGACAAAGATTAATTAACAAGGAATAATAAACCTTTTGTAACGACTGCGGATGGCATATTGAAAAATGTTACTTTTTGTACTTTTTTCTGTCACGATAACAAGGCAATACAAAAAGAAAGAAAAAAGAAACATTCCATTAAGAGATTGATTCAATGTTTTCATGTAAGTAAGCTCAAGAAGTTGTGTACAGATTTTTTTTTCTTATATTATAAGACTTATTCGTCTGAATTATGTACAGGGTGGCCATAATTAAACTGCGAGTGTACAAGGGTGCTGGAGAGAAAACTACCGAGAATATTCCAGTGAAATTTGGTATCTACACGTTTCAGAACATGCGCAAGTCAAATATGCAAAAAAAAATCGTCATTTTCACCCGATAGATGGCGCTGTACCGATTTTCAAAGCTCACCGGTGGCATATACAACTTCCTAAACCGATAGACAGAGCATAGTGGCATTCTACGAGGCATATAAACAATATAAAACATCATTTACAGTTTATCAAAATTCCATAAAATTCGCTTCAGTAATTAAATTTTTACAGTAACATGTAATCAAAAATTAACGTAAATTAAGATCACAAATTAAACAATTCATAAAGACGCTTTGGAAAACAATTAAACCATTATTTATTCTCATTGACACTCATTGGACCTATTCTTAATCGTTTCATAAGCCGGTATTCTTTCAGAGTAGCTGAATAATGGCTACCATTCTGATAGAATAGCTTCACTAATAATGCACGTTCCTTCTTATTCAGAGTCATGATTGACCATTACTCAATGTGGTCTTGTTTTTACACTGTTCGGTGAGCTTAAAATTTGCATATATGACGTCCATAAGCATTGAAACACGATATAGCGCCATCTATCTGGTGAAAATGGCGATTTTTTTTATTGCATATTTGACTTGCGCATGTTCTGAAACGTGCAGATACCAAGTTTCATTGGAATATTCCTGGTAGTTTTCTCTCCAGCAACTCTTGAACACTTGCAGTTTAATTATGGCCACCCTCAGGGGCGTAGCCAGAAATTTTTCATGGGGGGGGTTACGACTACTGCAACTCCCATATATGCATACATGTATGTGATAAAGGAGTGAAGAATATGCATTTTGTATGGCAAAAAATTCCTCATGGGAGGGGTTATGACCCCCCTAACCCCCCCCCTTGGCTACGCCCCTGGCCACCCTGTATAATCTAGCCTAATTATTGTAAATTCATGACGTCTTTTCAAACGGATTCATAATGAATTACAACTTAAAAATGTAGTGTATTTTAGTAGAAAATGTGTCTCAAAAATTGTTCGGCACATTCATGATTCTTTTTATCTCTCTTTATCTAATCTTCTTACCGTTAATTAAGACGGCTCTTATGAATGTTCTTCATTTCACGTAAAATGGTTGAGAGCTTTCTTTCGCCTTTTCTGACTAATCTTAATGAACAAAGAATAATAAATTTTAGTAACAACTGCGGATGGTATAGAAACATTTCTCGTATTTTTTTCTGTCCCAATGAGGAAAAAAAAAGGGGAGGGGGAACATTAATAAATGTATTATTATTATTATTATTATTTTAAACTTACTGAATTTTTTTTTTTTTTAGACTAAATCATAATTTATACTGATAGCTAAAAGAAAAGAAAAGAAAAGAAAATGTAAAGGATTTATTTTCACAAAATATCTCTCTAACTAAAACGTAATGAATTTTTTAAATAGAAAACGTGCCATTAAAATTATATGGTATTCATGATTCTTTCCTCATTTTGCATCTAATTTTCTTTCCATTAATGGCGCTAATCAGGTTTTTCGCGTTTTGTGAGGAATGATTTATATTTATCTTTTTTCTCATTTGTGACTTAGTTTAATTAGAGTGATAAACTTGCAGACGGCGTCATAGTAATTATGTCTTTCAAATTGTTTAGCATATATATATATATATATATATATACTTTCTTTTTTTCAAATCTAATTTTGCTGCAGTTGTTTAAGACGGTTTTTTAACTTTTTTCCGTACATTTATAACTGCATAACGAAAATTAAAAAAACATTCTCAATAAAGCGTTTATTTTTCAATCACCGCGCATAGAGCGTAATTTGTTTTTACTTTTTCTACCCTTTATTTGTTATTCTGAGCTTTAACTTAAGCCTAACTTAGAAGTAGAAGTGAGAAGCAGACAAGATTTGCGTCATGCTGCAAGTAAATCGGTTCATCGGTTCCCCAGTCAATGATAGTTATTCTCAAAGGTTGACATTAGAATATGATTAACTAACATCTTAACAGAGAGATGAAACGTGTTTAAATGACTAGCTTTTTGTGCCAAATTTGGTGATACATTATTAGTAATCGCCACACATGGTTACCATTTAGCCATAATGTCAAAAGACTTCAGGCGATTTTGCGCAGAGCCACATATGTTATGTCCATCATTTATGATAGAGAGTTAAGTTGCCATAAACATCAGTATATTTATTTTATTGGGCTTTTAATAGTTGATGAACGTCTCAATAGCCACGGCCAGAGACGCCGATGGGATTTTCGGGGCCCAGGACAGGCATTTACGACGCCCCCACTTCAACGCCCACACAAAATAAATAAATAAACAATTCCATTTTTTTAAATGACGAAAAGTTTTTTAAACGCTTTAGAATAAGTATACTTCAAATTTACCATAGGCCATATATACAAAACTTCGTACATGATAAAACTTCCATTAAATTGCAAGTATTTTATCAGAATTATTTTAAAGTAATCTGCATATAATTCTGAAATTCTCTCTTAATGTATACAGAGAATCACTTTACACAATTAAATCCAAGACTTTTTTTAAGTGTTGAGTTCTCATTACTTGAAAACTAAAGCAGAGTTATTATAAAATTCGTTGCCAAATGAATGACGCAGAAAGAAAAACGTTAGCAAAAATCAATGAGAGTGAATGCCGCAGACCGATTTCCGAAAGTATGACTTACCAACATCAGTGCGAGAATGTATTCGCCCTATTTATCGAAACTGGTTTGTGGCGTTAAATTTTATTGGTGTTAGCTAACGTTATCTTTTTCTGGGCTAAAGCAGAGTTACCTTCTTTATCAATAAATTTGTAATATTCAAAATTCCTACCATATCTCCTCCAGGCCCGGGCCCTCCTAGCCCAAAAGAACCGGGGCAATTGTCCTCCATGCCCCTCCCCCCTTGTCGGCGGGTTTGGCCACGGCAGTCAAAAACGACAGCTGGCTGTGCCGGCACAGCCAGCTGTCGTCATAAAAGGGTCTCTAGATCTGTGGCACGCGATGAACGTTTCGATCGTCCGCCATCTTGCTGGTAGTTAAGTCGAGCGATGGCAACGGCTGCCCTTTTTTCAGCATTGGGCAATCCATCCAGCTGTTCTCGCATTTTTCAGCAGATGTCAGTGCTGTTAAAAATAATCGTGACAATTTTTTTACGGGAAATGACGTGCTAAAAAGTAAAGGACTCTCGTGGAGCTATGTCACCCTCAACTATTTTTATAGAAACCAAATCTATTCTTTGTGACTAGCAACAGTCAAAATGTCAGAGTTTGGTGTTCCCAGAGCGGGGACACTGCGCATTAAAGGGTTAATCAAGTAGTGAATATTCGCGGTTTTCACTTTTTGAATAGTATTCGCGATTTCGAATGACATGTGTTGAGCGTTCGAATGGATATTTCAAAATCGATTATCTGGAATGCTTTTAAATCGATTATAGCGAATAGTTTTATTCATTCATGCCCCTCACCACGTGTTGTCCACATGAGAAAATGCACGAACAGTTCGTATTATTATTTTGAATTCTAAAGAAAAAATATCGTAACTATTCATAGGGGGAAAAAAAACCTTCACTATTTTATTAAACTGACGTCAGGTATTATTAAATGGATGGAGGATGTTAAATTTATTCCAATCTTTTATCATAATTTCAAGCAGTTTCCATCTAAAGGAAATGTGTTCTGTAAATCCCAAACGGACAAAGAGCGAAGTTAGGAGCTGAAACGATACGCTTTTCCTTTTTTATATTTTTTCTCCTTCTGATTTTCCTGTAGTTAATTAACTCGACTCTTATCATCTTTCTTCATTTCTACAGAAATGGTTGATAGCTTTCTTTCACAAATTTAATTAATGGAGAAGGGAATAAGTGAAATAGTTGCAGACGGAACATTGAAATATGCTAATTTTAGTCCTTTTTGTTATACTAATAAGTATTAAAAAATCACAATAGTAGTAGTAGTGGAAAAATATTTTCATTACACTTAATGAATGTTCTGGGGGTGTGGGAGTTATTAAATCGTTATCATAGAAATTTATTCTCAGTTTCAGTGAATATTATTAATTCAAGAAAGTGGAGATTGTTTACTCACAGTTTCTCTTAAAAAATATAATTAATAAAAATGTTTTCAAATGTGATGAAATTATATTTTCTCTCTGTCTCTTTTTTTTTTGTTTGTTTTTGTTGTTTCGCTTTAATAATAAATAGAATTTTTCATCATGTTTTATTTTAAAAATTACATCTTATAACCCGGTTCATTTTAAAAAATTAAACTCTAAGACACATATGCGCAACCTCCGGTCCGCGGGCCCGGATGTGGCCCCGCGCGGATTTTGATCCGCCCCGCGAGACGTATCAAAATTCCGTATGAATCCTAATTATACGGCCCGCGACTTCGCTAACATCCTGAAGTCGCTAACATTCTAAAGTTTGGCTCACAACTTTTCAAAGGTTGCCTATACCTGCTCTAAGACAAAGGGAAAGAAAATGTTAAAGACACATACAGGTGCTCGAATAATATGCGCAGATATCAGCATTTGAGAGGATGTGTAGTTGGGCTCAAAGAAGCCGGTTAGTCTAATTGGAGAATCAGTCGACATTTGGATAGAAGTGATGAAACTAGACGATGTTGGCAGTAATGGGTAAACCTTATGGTCGAACAAAACACCAAGGAGGAAGTAGTCAGCCTAGACAGACAGCAGAATGTGGTGACCGATTAATCGTTAGAGCAGCACTTAAATTCATCGTTATCATCGAACGTAGGTGCAACTGGTGCTTCAGTGACTTCAAGTACCAGGTGGTTCACAGAAATTGAGCTAAGGTCATGGTGTCCCTTGCACATAATAGCCGCTTCCCTTCGCCCTACGCCGTCCTATATGGGAGAACCGGCCTCGCTTTGCGGTTGCCAGAGGACATTAGTAACAAAAACACGACAACATTAATTTCTGTAAAAAAATCTTTAATAATTGCATCTTAAAATAATTTTCCAGTTTGTATCTGTTGAGTATTTTATTCAACAAATGCTTCTAATTTTATAGACTTTGTGGGCATCCTATCCATTAAAATATATTTGTTTGAATTAACTGCGGCTTTTGTTCCATTCTTTTTTCGGATTGGTGGGGGATGCATAGCAGTTACAGCAAAGAAAACATTGTTCTAATGCACCAGATAGGACAACAATATAAGGGTTAAGATTAGCCGGTAGATGAAACCAACATTTCTGATTTTACATTGTTATGCGATTACAGTTTGTCTTAGTTTTTGCTCTGCCATCATTTTTGCTAGTGGAAGATATTTCTGAACTTCTTGTACAAATATGGATCTTTATTCGTTTTAAATTTTCAACTAATCTCAAATAATTCAGTGAAAAATATGATTTTGTCTCGTCCTTTATGCACCTTTTGAAAGCTGTTTTCATTTAAACGGAAATCCGTTTAGTGCAATGCGAATGGAGGAACAAAGAAGTTAGACGCTGAAATGATTTGCTTTCCTCTTTTGTCTGATTTCTTTCTTTCTCCTTTATTAAGTCATCAGCTTTCTATTTTTTAGGGAAAAAATTGGCGCTTTCTTTTAAATCGGATAGCTTTCTTTTATTCCTGAAGAAACTAATGAAGAATGATAGTCAGAGCAAGCGAAGCAATTCTGGAAGTGACATATTCAAAAAGTTTTTTTTCTATAATTTTTTTATTCACATTAGTAAAAATAAAATTATACTACTTTAGGGTTAAGAAAGAGTAACGTACTTGCACATAATTTTTCTCTCAAATTATTTTAAAATGTGGGTTATAGAGATAGTAATCAATATCAATAATATTTTTCTTTATGTTTTGCTTCAATAGTTTTTTTTTTTCTAATTTCTCTTCAAACATAATTTTGAATATAGTTAAAGAGAAAACTAGTTTGAACTGATCAACATTATTTAATTCATAATGTATAAATATTTCTTTTTTAGATAGTGACTGCAGATATTATCTCTTACACAATTTTTATAATTCAGCTCGAATATATAATTTACCATTCAGATATACATTGAGACTAATATATTTGAAGATTTAAAAAAAAAATTTACATAGCTTTAATCTACTGTTTGAAATTCAGTATCAGTGAGGCAGAATATACGAAGACAGTGATAAATTCGCAATTTCCAATTTATTGTTTTATCATTTTATCTTTCAGTTCAAAGTTACGGCGTATATAGAAGTTACCGGTACAGAAACTATGATGTTTCTATCGGTAATTATGAATAAATCACTAGCGATATTCATAGCTATAAAAACAAAATTTGCTTTATTTGTGGTGTAGTCTTCATTTTAAACTAAATTGTAGCATTGTCGCAAAAAAGCGCTTTAAAATGTAGAGGTAACTATTCTAATATGTTGACAATCCCCAATAATTCCGTTTAAAAGTCCGAAAAAAAAAAATTCTAATAGGAAAAAAGAACACTCTGGACACGATAAAGAGAAACTGATTTTATTTCTGATTGTACTTTTTCATTTCAATGCAAATCAGTTTTGTAAATCGGGAAAAAATTACAAAATTAGGAGGTGAATGATATTTATTCTTTTCTACCCCGCCTTTCCCCCCCTTTTCTGGTTTTCATGCAGTTAATTAAGTCAGTTCTTGTCAGTTTCATTCATTTCGTGAGAAATGGTTGATAGCTTTTCTTAGCTTAATTAACGAAGAATGGTAATCTCTATAAACGAGAATTTTTCAGTAGACAACATATTGAGGGAAAAAAATTTTTATTACAGGAATATGATTGCAGTTGTGATAAGGGAACATTACTTTAAGTACATTAAAATACACTTCTTGATCTATTTATTGCTTTTTTCTTCCTCCACCCCATCTTGCTTCATTTATTATATTCTATCTATGGAAACTAGGTCTACATTTAGGCGAGTTTTGCCTGTTCAAGACTGAGCAACGATATTTCTCAGTAGTTTAAAATGTAGAGACAGTGCATTAACAGAAATGTCACTTCCAAGCAGTTTGAATTAAACTGAATGGCACAACGGCCCATATAAAGGTCGATGCTGGCTGCCCCCGTTTTACATGTATTTCAAGGGAGGGGCACATACAGGAAGAAATCTTTCGTTGCTCTCTCCATTTTGCGAGGGGAGGGGCTTGTGGATTTCGCACGTTAGCTTTTGTCGGTGGATCAAGACTGTTCGTTTGGTAATTTGGCTTATCGACTGGTAAATTTGATCATAAGAATAGCCTTCTATCCCTTTAGTCACGATAATTGCCCGCATGTCAGCAATTGCGTTAAGGGCCAAGGCTTGTTGGACCAAGGTTGGGGCATTCTTTTTTTGACCTCGGATCCAGAGACAAAATCTCATCCCAAGGCATAAGCACCGGCTAAATGGTCAGCTAGACGTAGGGTATGCAGTGTTTAGTGCCCCAAGCAAATTTCCTCCTCATTCCATCGACTGACTGTCAATGGATGAAAAGCTGAGTAGACCTTGCTCAGTCCAAGAATTGAATCAAGGATCTGTGGCATGGCTGGGCTGTAGAATAGTTTTAGCAAAATAAAATTAAGTTACACGATTGAAAAAAATAGGATATTATATCTTACGTTAGCAGTTGCACATCCTCACCTGTGCAAATATAGTAGCTATCAAAAATGGGTTAAAATGCTTGAGGTAGTAAGGCGAGCCTTGAAGTAACCTATTACCCCAGACATCTAAGCACGATTGAGCTCTGTGTTCTTGTTATTTCGATGTGACGTTATCCGTAAGACATTAAAATGTCAGACGGTATTTCTCTATTGGATAGAACCTAGAAAAAGAATCTGAAAGTATCATTTTTAAATTATCTTTAACCACATCAAAACTCCACATGCTGTTGAAAAATCAAAATCGGAGGTTTGCTTAACATATTCAGTTTATTACTATCGCCTAGCATTTGAATGTAATACCGTTTTTTTGATGTTCGAAATCGGATTTCATTCATCGAAATGTGTGACAGGAGGTTGTTTATGCCACGCATACGTAGTTGCTAAGGTGAAGACCGCATGTAGATTTTTCTTTCAGGTTGGGGAGGATTGGTATTCAAAATGCAGAACTGCAAGAAAATTGTTATCAGTATCATAAAGCCATCTAGTGTAAATATATTTATCTTGACCCTTGCGCTCTTTCCTCTAGATCTGCTCTAGGCCAAGATGATTGCTTTGTTGGTTGAAAGACTTCTCAGACAGCCATTTGTTTGCCAGGAGAGGATAGCTTACGTCACCTAAGCTGTCGTTTAGAGCTACATAAGTCCCTCATGCAGTTTCTCGCTACAATTTGGGTTCTCATCAGGGGGAGAGATTTTTGAATGCCGGTAATGCGCAAAAACTGCTAGCGACCGCCTAGAGGAATTCCGATACAGCAGATTTAAAACACAGTCACACCACATGCACACGGTGCAAGGACGTACTCAGGGGGTGGTCCAGGGGGTCCGGACCCCCCCGAAATTTTAGTTTTTGTTAACAAAATGAGAATGATGAAGTCTTTTTCTGAAAAATTCTGCCTTTTTCACCGTTTGGACCCCCTCCGAAATTGTTTTCTGGGTACGTCCCTGACACGGTGGTCTACTTATTTTATGCATCGCCATTTTTGATGTCGTCACCAGTTGCAGAGGAATTTTCGCGAACGAAACAATTAACACCAATTTGGCACGGTCGACACGTTTGTTGAAAAAATTAAATAAATAAATCTGTCCTGCAGTGGCCTAGTCGATAAGCTCCGTTCCCATAAGAACACAAAAAGTGAAGCAGCACCGACTTGGCAACTGCTTGGAGGGTGAAAACCTCTCTCGGCTGGGCCGCTGTGGAACTGTGTACGCTAAAGGGAGCTAGTGCATGTAAAATCTGTTCGTGGCTCCTATGTTTTCCATGTTCAAAAGATACCTTTGGGGGGGGGGGACGATTTCAGGTGCTAGGTGTCTCATCTGGAATGGGTTCAATTAGAACACTCATAGGAGCAACGTTGGTTAGCTTAACACGTTTACTGCCCCTGTAAGGAAATTATCCACATCTAAGGACCTCGTAGTGACCAAGCTCATAGTTGTCAATGTCCTGGCCATTAGAAGAAAAAAAAAAACTACTAAATAAACCCAGGCGTTCTTTAATTTATGGGTATCAGTATATGTCCTGAAACCCCAGATGTGAGAATTTTTGAGAATAACTTTTTCTCTGAAACTGTAATGGCCAAAAGGGCATGCTGTTTTAACTACCAGAGTGCAATACCGAGAGAATTTTCAGAATTTTCGCATCCCTCTTATCTAAACAGCCGAAAGTGGGAGTCGAAAAATAGCTTTTACGGCTTGTTTTCATCTAGGAGGGACGGGAACCATCTGCTACTCGTTAAAGCTGTCATAAATAGAAGAAGACATCTGTTTCTAGCAATCGTTAATTACAAACTTGCCTTATATTCGAGAAAAAAGGGGTTAAACAGAAATAGGGTTATTAGAGTTAAACAAAAATACCAAGAGAGATAAACTATGCCGAATGCCTCGATCAGAAACCACTTTCCAGCACTAAAATCAACGAGACAGGAAAAAATTAATTATTTTTCTTCACACAATGCACTATGGATTAATTTGAACAGTAAAATTGCATGTCTCATGCAACTTACAGAAACAAATCATGAGTACAAAAAAAATCTTCAGAAATGGACTAAATTGTTATCTATTTAGGGAAATATTGCAAAATTCCGCATGTTTAATATCTTTTTCTGCACTAAAAAAAATTATGCCGCTGACATCAATAATTGGTGGAACTAGATTGAGTCTATGCACTCCCTATAAAAACCAGATCATAGAACGAGGCACTTCTGAATCCTCTTATCCAATTTTTAGATTTCTCCTCTATAATCTGGAGCTTGTACCCAGATGAAAATATCTGTAAATCGCTGCTTACGCTGGCGGGTAGACCCACAAATGGTAATTCTAGTGCACCAGAAATTAAGCGATAATTTCTCGTTACACAAACTATAGTCATTCTGCTGACTAGCTAGAATACTAACGGACTAGAAATTCTTGACAATTTCGTCTGTACCAGTTGTGTGCCGCACCTGCATGCATAATTTACGATCTATTCTTCTAGTTTGGGAACACAAAAAAAAAACAACTACCTATTCGTCCTAGACGAGAGCGGTGTATTTTTTTTTTTTTTTTTTTTTGCCGTGTGAGTGTTCCTTAACTATTAAACTATTATAGGTTCGATATTTGTAATAGCTCACAGTACAGCTTGTAAAGAGGCAAAGAAATTTTTTTGAGTCTTTAAAGCAATTGGATTCTTTAAAAAGCTGTATGATTTCCTAAAACAGCCGCCTTAATGCCCCAATTACAGCATTACGAGCACCTTAACCCTTTAATGCGTGGTGTCCTCGCAGTTTGGACACAACTCTGACATCTTGGCTGATTTAATTCACGAAGAATAAATTTGATTTTAATTAAATAGTTAAGGAGGACATCTAGATAGGCTGTCCAATGTCGAAAAAGTGCCGCCGTTGCCATCGCACGATTCAACTACCAGCAAGATGGCGGTCGAATCTGACACAGCTGGCGCCGCAAAGCCAGCTGTGTCAGAAATGTTCTAAAGCTCTGTGGCACGCTCTGGGCGATTCGACTGGCTGCCAACTTGCTGGTAGTTAAATCGTGCGATGGCAACGGCGGGACTTTTTCAACGTTGGGAAATGGTTGAGCTTCAAAGGGCTAACGCACAATTGCCTTGTCCTTGAAATGGGCGAGCTCAGAAAGATGACGTACCTATTCTATCGTGGTTGACTCGTTGCCGTACTTAGTCGGTGTGACATTTCCTTGTGAGATTATGTATGGGAACTTGCGTTCTTACCGTCTTTGCCGTGAGATTAGCAGAAGTGCTAGAACGTGTATCACACGTGATATCAATGCCGTTGATAATACCACGTAGAGTACAGAATAGCAGAAAATGGTATATTTCATGATGATTCCGTTTTTTCGCAAGATGGAGCTCCACCCTAATTTTTTGAGTAATGTGCAAGGGTACCTTAGCGTTCAGTTGCTTGTCGTCAGATTGGGCGAGCTTTAGAAGCACTCAAAAGAATTCCAATACACTGCGGTCTATGGAAGTTCAGAGACATTCATCCATTTCAAGCGAAATTCACTATGAATGCAGACATTTATAACAAACTACTCTTCACTTAAATGATGGAAATAACATTTAAAGTTTTTTACAGGATCACTAAATTATAATAACAGTGATATATAGTTTTTTTTTTTTTTTAGGTTATCCGTAAAATCTCGCAAAATTTGACGATGATACATTGCCAAATTTGCTACAGAAAGGACTATTGCGTTAGAAAATATTTTATAACCGATGCGTCTGGCATGGTATATCTTTCTTCTTATCAAATTTAACGAAAATGCTCTAAAAATGCTGCTTTTATTTTCTTAGTTTTAACATCGCATTTCATCTTAAATTAAGCGTGGTCACAAACACCTTTAACTGTTTTTAAATGCTCATAAAATTAAAAGAATAAACCTTTAAATTTAAAATAATCTTTTAATTAATTAAAACATGTATATATTCAAACAATGTTAATCACAGTAAATCACTCATAATCAGTGATTAAATCTTTATAACAACTACTCAGTATAAATTTCTGAAACAATTCTTTTTACCTTCGGTAATTGTATCCAATATATGAACAATTTTAGTTATTTTTTTCAAGACAGAAAAAAAAAAGATGTTATAACTATTGTTATCTTTTTTTGACAAATCAATGAAAAGTTTGTTCTTAGTAAATTGAACTATAATAATGATTATTTCTTGAAACAAAGTACAGAAGATTGTTTTTCGAAGTCATATTTTTTTTTTCTTACCATTAATATCAGAAAATAAAGCTGTCTTATTTCAGACATTTTTTAATTGTCATTCTTTTTTGCAATAAATAATTAATTTGTAAGACTATTATTTCATTGAATAAATAATGTAACGATATTTTTCTGCTTAAAATGGCATATTTACTAACTTTTTTTAAGTTTTTCAAAGCAATTGCGTTCTTCGAACAATTACTGCCAATAAAGATCGTAGTTCATTTAAATTCTTTTATGTTTTATTTTTCTTTCTGTTACCTATAAATGCTACATGGGCCATTTTCAATTGGGATCATTGTATAATATGAAGGTTGTCCACAGAGCGCTGGGCTAGAGTCCACTTCACCGTAGGTCTGAATCGTAGGTCCGCGTTAATCTTTTAAACCGTGCGTGATCAAAATACACTTTCAATTAGAGAACACTAGTGACATGACAACAACAAGACATGGGCTGCACAGGCCAGTTTGGGAGAAGCATACAGACAACCTTTTAATTTAGAAAGGCATTTTTTAAAAATCGATTTGGTAGAATCAAACAAACTTTTGTCAAATCATCAAAACAAACCTATCAAACTGTTTAACCGAAAAAATTTTGTTAAATTCAAGAAAACACTTTTTAGTGCATTGCTACGTGATCCTGTTTCCTTATTATGTGCCCTACCTCCCCTTAAATTGTGCACCAATAGCTATGGGACATCCTGTATAAATAAAATTAAAGGCATTTGATTGCATTTACGACAATTCGAGCCCCGGCAGACAGACATATAAAACACAAATCATAAAGATTTTTTAATTTTGTCGGAAAAGGTTAAAAATGCGCACTCTGAAGGAAACGAGAGCTGAAATTTTAATTTCCGAGAGTACATTTTTACTGAACAACAACTCGCACACAATTTCCTTTCTCTAAATGGTTAAAAAAATAAAATAAATAAAACCTGACTTTCCATTCGCAGATTGAAAACTTTCGTTCGAGACAATTCCATTAACATTTCGTTCATAACTGACTCAACTTCTTAACTTAACCTCAAAATTACTGAACATTATTACGATTTGGGCGCTTTTCACTACAGTTTCATTATTTCGTAGATTTTATTTGTGATTAAAATATTCTTGGTGGTACGTAAAGCGGTTCATGTAATATTTAGTGCCTGTACTTTCAATACGAAAATTGGTAAGGGCTGCATTAACCCTTTGAGGCGCAACCCTTTCCCAATGCTGAAAAAAGGGCAGCCGTTGCCATCGCTCGACTTAACTACCAGCAAGATGGTGGACGATCGAAACGTTCATCGCGTGCCACAGATCTAGAGAGCCTTTTTTGACGACAACTGTGTCGTCAGAAAAGGGTCTCTAGATTTGTGGCAGCGTGACGCCGACTGCGATAAGCGTTGTCGTCGATCGTGCCGCGCGTCGATCGCCATCTTGCTGGTAGTTAAGTCGAGCGATGGCAACGGCTGCCCTTTTTTCAGCATTGGGCAATCTATCCAGCTGTTCTCGCATTCTTCCATTTTTCAGCAGATGTCAGTGCTGTTAAAAAATAATCGTGACCATTTTTTTACGGGAAATGACGTGCTTAAAATGTAAAAGGATTCTCGTGGAGCTATGTCACCCGCAACTATTATTATAGAAATTAAATTTATTCTTCGTAACTGGCAACAGTCAAAATGTCAGAGTTTGGTGTTCGCAGAGCGGGAACACTGCGCGTTAAAGGGTTAACGGATTTATTCGCTTATACGCTTTATACGCTCGATCGCTTATCGCTTTATACGCTTCAAGACAATATGCTTCGTCTTAACTTATCGCTTTCCCCTTAAAAATTTTCTGGATCCGCCAATGAGTTAATTTTTTTTTTTTAATAGTCATTGTCCTCTCCCTTCTTACCTTATTACTACACCAGTGCTGGGGGAAAAGCGCACGGTAAACAAATCTATATTAGCAATCAAAAAACATTCATCCCAAGAAGACAATTCTATTAATGGGCTCATACGCTTCGTGACAATATGCTACGTCGTACTTATCGCCATTTTCTTGAAACTTTTCGGGATCCGCCACTTTTCTCAACAGTGTTCTTTCACTTTTTATACTTCATTACTTTCATTACTTCATCACTGCTTTTAAAAACTGCACAGTAAAAATCCGCATATTAGATAGCGAAAAACATTCACTCGAAGAAAACGATTCGATTAATGGCTTCATATGCTTCGTTCAACTCTTAATTGCCATGCCTTCAAACTTTTCAGGATCCTGAGTCAAACTTTTTTCAAAAGTCACTCTTTCGCTTGCTTTTTTATCTTATTGCTGCACCACTGCTGGAAAGAAAGCGCACAAGGAATAAATCCATATTAACGTGAGAAAAGCTTTCATTCCAACAAGACGATTCTGTTAACGGATTTATACGCTTCAAGAAAATATGCTTCGTCCTACTTATCGCCATTCTCTTGAAACTTTTCTGGATCCGGCACTTTTTTCGACAATGTCATTTCATTTTTTACCTTATTACTGCACCAAAGCTGGAAAAAAATAGCACAGTAAATAAATCCATATTAGAGCAAAAAACATTCATTCTAAGATGACGATTCTATTAACGGGTTCATAGTGACAATATGCTACGTCCTACTTATCGCCATTCTCTTGAAACTTTTCGGGATCCAACACTTTTTACCTTATTACTGCACCACTGCTGGAAAGAAAGCTTACAATAAATAAATCCATATTAGCAAGCGAAAAACATGCATTTTAAGAAGACGATTCTATTAACGGATTTATACGCTTCGTGACAGTATGCTCCCTACATATCGCCATTCTCTTGAAACTTTTCAGGATCCGGAACTTATTTCAAAAGTCAATGTATCCTCACTTTTTACGTTATTACTGCACCACTGCTGGAAAGAAAGCCTACAATAAATAAATCCATATTAGCAAGCGAAAAACATGCATTTTAAGAAGACGATTCCATTAACGGGTTTATACGCTTAGTGACAATATGCTACGCCCTACACATCGCCATACTGTTGAAACTTTTCAGGATCCGGAACTTATTTCAAAAGTCAATGTATCCTCACTTTTTACGTTATTACTGCACCACTGCTGGAAAGAAAGCCTACAATAAATAAATCCATATTAGCAAGCGAAAAACATGCATTTTAAGAAGACGATTCCATTAACGGGTTTATACGCTTAGTGACAATATGCTACGCCCTACACATCGCCATACTGTTGAAACTTTTCAGGATCCGGAACTTATTTCAAAAGTCAATGTATCCTCACTTTTTACGTTATTACTGCACCACTGCTGGAAAGAAAGCCTACAATAAATAAATCCATATTAGCAAGCGAAATACATGCATTTTAAGAAGACGATTCTATTAACGGGTTTATACGCTTATTGACAATATGCTACGCCCTACATATCGCCATTCTCTTGAAACTTTTCTGGATGCGGAACTTATTTCAAAAGTCAGTGTACCCTCCCTTCTTAAGTTATTACTGCACCACTGCGGGAAAGAAAGCGAACAGTAAATAAATCCTTATAAGCGAGATTAAAACAGTCATTCTAAGAAGACGATTCTATTAACGGATTTATACGCTCGTGGCAATATGCTTCGTCTACTTATCGACTCTCCCTTGAATATTTTCTGGATCCGCCAATGAGTTAAATATTTTTTATAGTCATTGTCCCCTCCCTGCTTACCTTATTACTGCCCACTGCTGGCTAAAAAGCGCACTGTAAATAAATCTATATTAGCCAGCGAAAAAATAAACTTCGTGACAATATGCTTCGACCTACTTATCGCCATTTTCTTGAAACTTTTCTGGATGCGCCACTTTTTTCAACAGTGTTCTTTTACTTTTGCCTTATTACTGCACCAAAGCTGGAAAGAAAGCGGACAGTAAATAAATCTATATTAGCGAGGAAAAAACATTCATTCCAAGAAGACGATTCTATTAACCCTTTGAGGCGCAATCATTTTCCAATGCTGAAAAAGAGCAGCCGTTGCCATCACTCGACTGAACTACCAGCAAGTTGGCGGACGATTGAAACGTTCATCGTGCGGCACAGATCTAGAGACCCTTTTTTGACGACAGCTGGCTGTCGTCAAAAAAGGGTCCCTGCTTACCTGCTGAGCTGTCGTCCCTGCTGGGACGACAGCTGGCTGTGCTCGCGCACAGCAGCTCTCCTCAAAAAAGGATCTCTAGATCTGTGGCGTGCGATGAACGTTTCGATCGTCCGCCATCATGCTGGTAGTTCAGTCGAGCGATGGCAACGGCTGCCCTTTTCAGCATTGGGCAATCTATCCAGCTGTTCTCGCATTCTTCCATTTTTTGGAGATGTCAGTGCTGTTAAGAAGAATCGTGACAATTTTTTACGGGACATGACGTGCTAAAATGTAAAGGATTCTCGTGGAGCTATGTCACCCGCAGCTATTGCTATAGAAATCAAATCTAATCTTCGTGACTGGCAACAGTCAAAACGTCAGAGTTGGGTGTTCCCAGAGCGGGAACACTGTGCGTTAAAGGGATATGTTTCGTCCCACTTATAGCCATTCTGTTGAAACTTTCTGGAACCTCCACTGTTTGAAACTTTTTTTTTAGAAACTCGGCGTCCCATCTCTTTTTCCACCAGATTACTGCACCACTGCTAGAAAGAAAGCGCCCAGTAAATAAATCCATACTAGCGAACGAAACGCATTCATTGCAAGAAGACGATTCTATTATTTGGTTCATAATAACGGAAAGCAGCTGAACGCTGCTGATTATTATGGCTGGGTTCAGCTGTACGCCGTCCATTTTATTTAAGACCCACCATCTTAAGAAAATAAACAGCATTTTTACTTCTGCAAAAGTTTCGCGCGGGTTGGATGCACAGTAGTCGTCTTGGCACGAGTATATGCAAAATAACTAATGACTCAAAATAGTACAGCGCAGATGTGTAGAATTTGTGAATGGGAATTAGTGAAGTTCAATTGAATGGTTAGTGAAAGAATTCATGAAGTTAGAAGTAAAAGAAAAAAAAAAAGTTTGTTTTAAAGGAAGGCTTGTGTGCTTAAAATATCGAATTATTTTTGATAAAAATTTTGTAATTTTTTTCCCTTATCTATAATTTGAGAAAAAAAGAGGCAAATAATTTTAATTTTTAAATGCAAAATTTATATTTTAGTCTATGTACCTTTTATAGCAACATGAAGACATTCAAGAATTTTATACATTGCGTAAGATATTTTGTAGTAACTACTAATTTTTAGTTTTTCTGGTGCAAGAGAATCCAAAATGATTCTTTAAAATTTAATTTTAGAAAATACGAGAAGTTTTTAAGACGAATTCAGTTATAGCGACCTGGTTTATAATGACAGTTCTCCTTTAACGTAGAAATATTTTGCACCGACTCAATTGCTTACTCTTAGGCTTTTGTCGTTACAGTGTAATAAAATTAAAAACACTGCAGAGTGAAAACAACATTAAAAAAGCAATATTCATCTGCAAAACAAGATATCAGCACTCAATAATGCCGTAAGAATCCAGCCATTTTCATCATATTCTTTAATTTATGCTGATACCTACAGTGAAAAATGAATTTTCCAAAATTATCGGTTATGTTAAAAAAAAAAAATTCTTTATCTGAAAAACGTGAATTAAACAGTGAAAGATTTGCATTTTACCTTGTTATCGCTGTGCATTTTATGGAAATCAAATACAGTATTTGATAATTTAAAATAAGAAATAATGTTTATGCATTTTCGCACCGCCCTCAAAAAATGCCTATGGGACTTTTCCTGTTCCTCACCGGCTTCCTTGGCACTGAAATCTCCCAGATTCTGAATGGAATTTAAAATTAAGATGGTTACAAACAGGAGCGGCCTTAGGGGAAGTGGCAACCCCTGCTAATGTAAAAAAGACGCCCCCTTTTATGCTCTACTTAGTTTTTGAGTTCGAACTGACGCCCCTTCGAAGCCGGCGCCCGGCTGCGATGCTTACGGTGTCGGGCTGCCCCTGGTTACAAAATTAAGATGGCGAAATGATACCTACAAAAAGTTACAAATTATTTTCGTCCTATATTAATTCTGAAGAGCTTCTAGATATATTGGCCTTTATAAAAAAACGGAAAGAAAATCTAAAGTGCTATATATTAAAAGCGTATTATAATCCATGGGTCTTCCTTATTTTCTTTCCTTATTCCATTATGTTGGAAAGTATATCATTATTCATGAGTGTGATTAAACAAAATTAAAATTGATATTTCTACATCCTTTTTCTGGATGTAATACATTAGAAATAGATGGGGAAAATGCACAATTCGAATTGAATGGAAGTTTCAAAAACTTATTCAGGTGTATTCATAATCCAAGTATCAGACGGTAAAATGGCGATAAATTGCGCTAAGAGCTAAAATCACATCTTCTCAAAATCGCATATGAACCATTTTATTTTTCGCCAAATTAAAAAGTTGCACGTTTTAGTCTCGGAAAATTTGCAAGTTCTATTTTTCTATTTTTCTTTCGAGCCTCTCACACAATATTTTAATTAAAAAATAACCTTACAAATAATTTTTAAAAAATCGTCATTCTTTTATTTTTATTTCAAATGTCTGAATCATTTAATAAACTTGCCAAATATGGCTTTTTTAATATGGCAACCTAGATATGCTTAATTCACACTTTTTCCACTACGGGGTTACAATTGCGAAATGGCGGAGATAAAAAATTAGCCTTTTGCGACACGTTTTTTTATCGATATCTCCTAAAATAATTCGAATTTCGAAAAAATCGCTTCGAGTTATGTCGGGACCTGTCCCGGAGAATTTCCATACAAAATTTGGCAGGTCTACTATCACCCTTCTCTTCGCTACGCGAGACACAGACAAACAAACTAACTAACTAATCAACCAATCAACTAACTGACATTTTACAGTTCGTTTTATTTATATAGATTAGGAGCACCAAGTTAAAAATTTCTTTAAAAAATGAAATTTTATCAATACTGACTTGAAACAATTACCAGATACAGTTAAAGGATGACTTGATTTTTTGAAATATTCTACCATTAGTGGGAAACTGGATAAAAAATCATGAAAATAACCATTTTCATAAATTTTTACGGAGCTATTTTGATACCCCCTCCTCCTTCAAAATTAATTTATGTCTTTACTTAAATTAAAATCTTTCGCTTATTCTTAATATTTCGCGTATTACTTAAACTACCCATAAAAGTATAGTCAAAGTACAGCCCTAAAAATATGGCCAGAAATCACCAATGTTTCCGATTGGAAACACAATGAAAATAGGGGGTGCAACTCCCCCCCCCATTTAAATGACTGGTCAAATATGCAAAAAAACTTATTTAAAACGTGCGTGTATCTGAATTCGGTTTGTAATAGGTTAATTGGGTTAATATTTCTTATTTTTAAAAAAGTTCTTCCTCTACTTTCTATCAAGCATGGCTAACCTAATTAGCCTTTCCATTAACCACTCTAAAGCGGACTTATAAAATCCAACACCCTATACCTTTTATTTTGGGTTCGTAAAGCTTTCCAGCTGTCTAGAGCTAAGCCGATTAACTAAATATATACACTCCTACACGCGAGAGATTTTCGCAGAAGTAAAATTACAGTTTATTTTCCTAAGATCCTGTGCCGGAAATAAATTCGGAAGAGGGGAAGAGAATGCTGCTCTATCCAGCCATAATAAACATTTGCAGTGTTATTAGGTAAGGCTGCTCGGTTATGAGCCCTTAATAGAATCGTAAGCCTTCCAATAGATATTTTTCACTCCGTTCATACTGATTTAGAAGACATTTTCTATTCACTTGTGATAATCCAAATGTGTGTTGCTTGCTAGAAAGGTACCGAGAAATTACGATTTCGATGTACTCGTATGTCATTGTGATACGAGACGATTTAAGAGACAATATGATTTTCATTTTTAATCAAGGGTGTAGGCAGTGCCCTATTACCAGTATGGCGGACGGGGCAATTGTCCAGGACGCACAGATTTTGGACTAAAAAGTCTTATATTTTTAAGCATTTAAAATTTTACAGTAAAATCATAGAGAAGGAAAAAAAATCTCTGTATTATTAGCTATAATATTTTTTAGTCATAGAGTATAAACGATTAAAATATTTCAAATTTACACTTAACATACATAAACTAATACAAATTTAAACTAGAATAGCATATTTTTTTTTTTTTTTTTTTTTTTCAATTCGTTGAAATGCCAATGTCCTATAGTCGGTATAGCATTTCGACGGGGGGTGCACTGATATTGTCTGTTTCATTGACATAATTTCCTATCAGTTTATTTCTGACTACTTAAATAAAATTTCTTGTTTAGAAGGGGAAGAAAAGGTATTTTAAACTTTTCAGAATAAGTTATTGTTTTTTTAGAAACAGAGGGGAGATAATTGCGTGGGTCGATTTCCCCTCCAGAACTCAGAGACGCTCTGGTCGGGCTCTGTTGTTTTTGCTAATGCTATCTGGGAACCGCGGAGCGGTGCGAGATCCCCATATAGGAAGGCAATAGGCGGAAGGAACGGCCCCATTTTAAAGAGCCCCAGTGGGAGGAAGTCCGACTTAGCTCGTGATCCCTTAATTTTGAACCGATTCCGGATGAGGGACAAACTATCTGAAATCGGCACTCCCAGAGGTTTGGTTAAACATGGAGGACATCGGAGCCACGACGGATTTTACGTGCACCAGCTCCCATTAGCGTACACGGTCCCACAGCAACGCAGCCGCAAGAGGAGTTCACCCTCCCAAGCTCTGGCCAAACCGGGTGCTGCTTCACTTTCCGTGTTCTTACGGGAACGGAGTTTAGTGACTAGGCCACCGCTGGACTATCGGTATAGGTGTTGCGCGATACATATAGTCCAGGCTCTGAGTATAGGCGTTGATTCGGAACGCGCGTATTTCCGCCGTTTTGTCGAAATTAATTATTTTTCGAAAGCGTCCTTTTTATTTTACTTCTTGAAGCAAAGGACGTTTTACAACGATAATTTTTTTGGAAGATCAATTTTGACCATCTCAGAGCTCTTTACAAAGTTTTCGTGGTTGCTCTAGATAGCCCCCCCTTTTTTCCCTCCTTTTTTTTTTTTTTTTTTGAAAAGGGAATGAATGATTGGTTTTTTTTTTTTTTCCCTTTTAAGAAAAGTTCTTCAAGTTGATATTTACTCAAGTTCTTGGATCAATTTAATCTTAGTTTAGAATTATACAGCAGCTCAGTATCTATCGATTTTTTTTTCTTGTTATACTTTTCTAAAAGACCTACATGCATGGCCGACAAATAATAGAATTTTGTTTTAGAATTTATTTGAAATTGAAAATCCACTAAATTTTTCTGTAGGAACATAGGCTCTAATCACCCATAAGGATAAAACAAAGATGGAATGAATTCAGTACTATTCCAAACATATGAGTTATGTTCTCAACATTCACGAATTCTTCTTCAATCTGTGATTGATTTTTTTCTAGTTTATGTTGTGACAAGCAGTAATAGAATATGAGCAATTTCATAAATGACTCTTTTTCTAAAGAAATCTGTGATTTTTTTTTAAATTTCCAATGGACTTCTTTTCTACAATAGTAACTAAAACAGTTTCTAGAAACTAAACCGTTTTTTTGGGTGCTCTAAACACAAGTGATTTTCTTTGTGGGAGCTTGAGTGCTGAAGCACTCACGTAGTCGGCATTCCAGCGCTAAATTTATTTTGACGATGTTTATGAGTGACGACTCAATGTACGCATGTGTATGCATGCTCGTTTGTATATCGAGTTAACTGAAAAACGATTATAGCAGTAGAATGTTGAAATTTTGTATTTGAAGAGTCTTTCTTTTTTATTATAATCGATTGCTTTGCTTATTGGCTGGGTTACCCCAAAAAACGTTCAATACTTTAAAGGTCTATGGAGATCTTCAATCCACTAAAAGTTCGTGATCAAACGTTGTTTAAATCATGGCCAGTATTTCGCCAATTTGTGCCAATTTTAGCAAAGTTTTGGAGAAATATCGCCAATTTATACCTGATTAAAATACCAAACAAGAAAAAGCATAGTATTCATAAAATTCTCCCTGTAAACACACGCGAAAATCTAAAAATCAGCATCAGGAAATTTTTAAATTCACCCTCCAAGAAAGGTGGGCGGCTACCTTCCACTTTTTAAAATAATTTTCTTAAAAGGAAAAAAGAAAAACGATCTATGAAATCTTCGTTTTTAAACTTAAATATGAATCTGTTATTTTGGCACGATTTTTTTTTTTGTCATTCAAAAATTGTTAATTATTTATGTTCTAATTTAATGTAAAAAAAAAAAGTCATTACTTTTACATCTGGTATTTCGTGTGATTGTCACGACCCATCTTTTCCTATTCCCGATAAAACCATTTTCCTCCTGGAAATCATATAACAATATGCCAATGTGCACGGTAAAGTAAATCCTCAAACATGTTTGAAGGCTAAGAATATCATTCACGGAATGCTTTACATTTTGTAGTTGAAAATCCTTGCGACTAACATTGTAGCTAACAGACTGAAAATTTCGTTCTCCAGTCTTACGCGTCCAGGTGTAAGACGACGTGAATGCACCTATGCCGAAGAAATCCTTCTTTTAAAACCCCCCCGAAGCGAGATGAATCTCTTGAGGTAGATGATAATTTTTTTCTTCTTTTTTTATATACATAAAGCAAAGGCTTTGTGTTAATGCTGACATTTTTATTAAAATAAGCGAAGAAAACTTAAAATTTGATGTATTTTATCACGCTAAGTTTACTTTATCTTTTTTAAAAATTAGTTATTTTAAAATGAAATTTATTCGGCCGCCTGGTTATTAACACTTAAGAATAAGGATGTAAAGTGCTTATGTTGTTTATCTCTTAGTTAATGCTCTAATCGAATAAATACCGATCGATCTTCAGGAAATTTTATTTGCTTGTGCTGTGACATATGGTAACTATTAAACACACCGACATTATTTTATGTAACTAACATGAAATATATCATGACATTATTTTACTTAATAACTTTATTAAAGTAAGCGAATTATTTTTTTAAAATTTGATTTTTATTGTTCCGTTTTCCGATTATTGAACCGTGGTATATTATTCCGTTTTCGTTTATTGTTCCGATTTATTGTTTTAAATTTATCTTGTCTTTTTTTTAGTTTTTTTAAAATAAATTTATTCCCTTGCCTGCTATTAACACTTTCGAGGTTGAAAAGTGTTTGTGATTTATGTTTGTCACTTTGCCGATGATCTAATCGCACAAATAACGATCGATTGTTCGGAAATTTTATTTATTTGTGCTGCTACCTGGTAATTATTAACAACACTGACAATAACATTATTTTATTTAATTGACTTAAGTAAGAACCGTGGCTGACGGGAAAGATAGGCTGCGGTGCTGACATTTTGTCACACCCCTTTTGCCCTCGAAAAGTCACGTGACACAGGGGATGTGGCCATCTTACTGTGGCTATGTCAGGCCAAGATGGCCACACCTCCTAAGTCACATGACTCCGCGAGGGCGAAAGGTTTGTGACCAAATGTCAGCACCGCAGCCTGTCTTTCTCGGCAGCCACGGTAAGAACAATAACAGCAACCTTATTTTATTTAAAATAACATAAAGGAATTTTATTTTGATGTATTTTGACCAGTTTTCCGTAATTTATTTTCTCTCTTTTTAAATTAATTATTTAAAATAAATTTATTCCGTTGCCTGGTTATTAGCATATTCGAGCAAAGTTGAAAAGTGGTTTACAATTTATGTTTGTCTCTTTGTCGATGCCCTGATAGCATAAATAACGATCGATTGTCGGGAAATTTTCATTTATTTGTGTTGTGCCATAATAATTATTACAAGATACATAACACGAAACGCATGAATTATAAAATACTTTCCAATGCGATCTTGTTTTGCGATTACATTACACAAGTCTCGCAGTGGTTCGTTTGGTGGAAACTCGGTTCCCAATAAAATAAGATTCCCCTCGGTTCACACCCTAAAGGGAGCTGGTGCACATAAAATCTGTTCGTGACTTTAACATAGGCGTAGAGTTATATGGGCCCGTAGGGCTCGAGACCCCCCAATAAATTGTGAATAGGGGCTGAGACCACCCAATAATTTATCACTAAATACAGAAAACTAATTTATACTAACATAAAAAAAATGTATTCACGCCATTTACAATCGTTTAAGAAAAACCTTTATTTGTACTTTTAAAATTTTTCTTCTTTTGATTTCAATCATGATTTAGTATTCATTGTGACGCCACGTAACACACAATGTTACTATAAGCTGCCCTCGCCAGGCTCTGGTTAATTAAAATCAGATTATGCAATGTAAAGTATGAAATGAAGAAAAGTTCAGATGTGTCTAAATATGATAAGGGAGTGAAGAATATACATTTTGTATGGCAAGAAATTCCTCCTGGTGGGTGGTTATGATCCCCCGTAACCCCCCTCCCTTGGCTACGCCACTGACGTTAACATATGGGGTTGTGGGGCCCGGCCCCCCAATAATTTTGAAAACTTTACGCTTATGGACTTTAATGTTCTCCCTGTTGAAACGATGCCTTTGCCGGTTCTCATTCAGGTGCGCTTTCATTTAGATTAGATTCAGTCTCGAATCAGGAGACCCCGTTCCCCAGAAGGGAACTTAAAGGGTTAAGTTCCCTCTCCCTTCTCCGTGGGCAAAACAACATTTTTGCTTAGCATGTTTGCTTCCAATTTGGATCTTTGAATGTTCCCGTCGCGCATGTGTACGAGCATGTTGAGCAATGCACGAGAGCATGGTACAACAATCAGCACAGAAGAATCGCTGTCACCGCATCTTTGCAACTATGGCAGCTTTCAGATTAAATACGAGTTAAGCGATAGTTAGTGTTGAGAAGAAAATAAAGGCGATCAAAATTAGTTAAAACTGACGACTAATATTTAATTCCGATTAAGAACTAACTATTGAAGATCTTCATTCAATAATCGCGACTAACGATAATAGTGATTACTGATAAAAATTTTCACTTGTCAATAATTAATTATGATTAAATATATTTTCACAGGCCAGTACATCTCTCTCAATCTCAAAGAGAAGAAAAGATATATTCATAAAATTCTTGCTGTAAGACATAACATTCACGAGTTCCTCAACATAAATTTCAGGGCATTTTGAGATTTGCAGTTCAAGGAGTTTGGAAGTCCAACCTCCACTTCTTTATCATATCTTTTTTTTTAAAAATAGAATAAATAAATAAGTAAAATAGAAGAATAAATAAATAAATAAAAAGTTACCTGTAATATTCTTGCTTTAAAGTGTAAATTTTAAAAAGTGCTTGTTCGAAACAAAAATATACAATAAAGCAAAATGCCATCCTAAAAGAATGCAATTTTTTTGGAGGCACTAAATTAAAAAACGTATTTGATCGAAACAAAATGCTACCCTAAAACAATGTAATTTTGTTAGAGAGGCTAACTTAATTAAAAACATATTTGATTAAAACAAAGTGTACAATAAAGCAAATCGCTCTCATGAAACAATGTCTTTAGAGCAGGGTTGGAAAAAAACCCGGTTTATTTGAAAAAAAAAACTGGGTTTTTTGGTTTAAACCAGGCATTTTTGGTTTTTTTAAAAC